>VXBZ01009448.1:141253-151283 GCA_013399135.1 Heliornis fulica
TCTCCAGACCCTTCCCCAGCTCCCTCAGCCTCCTCGTAGGGCCTGTTCTCCAGACCCTTCACCATCCTCGTTGCCCTTCTCTGGACACGCTCCAGCACCTCAACATCCTTCTTGAAGTGAGGGGCCCAAAACTGAACACAGTACTTGAGGTGAGGCCTCACCAGTGCAGAATACAGGGGGATTATCACCTCCCTGCTCCTGCTGGCCACACCGTTCCTGATCCAAGCCAGGATGCCATTGGCCCTCTTGGCCACCTGGGCACACTGCTGGCTCATGTTTAGGTGGCTGTCAACCAACACCCCCAGGTCCCTTTCCGCCAGGCTGCTCTCCAGCCACTCCTGCCCAAGCCTGTGACATTGCCTGGAGTTGTTGTGACCAAATGAAGATGCATCTCCACAGCAGCAGCCAGGCACCTATGTCCATGGAAGGCCTCTGAGAGGTACCCACCATTTTCTACCACAGGCAGAGATACAGCCACGTCCCCACTGCCACCTCACTGTGCCTCACCTTGCACTGAAGGGACATATCCATATCCAAAGCAAGTACAGAGCTGCCTGCCTCTTGTGGCTCCAGGATCCTGCCTCAGCTCCCAGGAAGAGGGCTTTTGGGAAGCCCTTAGTGTTCTTTTGGGAATGTTCATCTATGTTTTGCACCTTAAGTAAGTGTGTAAATCTGTTTCATGTAGCCTCCTCCTCCTCCTTTCTGGGCATCTTTGGTCACCTCCTGTCACAATTGATCAGCTGTGCCCTGTCCAGTTGTTACTTCCAGAGATGTGACCTTGATGTGCTCCATGGAGAACTGTCCCCATCACAGCTTCTTCCACCATTAGCTTTCTCAAGGTTACAGTCTTGCTCTGCATCTATCTCCTGACAGAAGTGAGCTGAACAGAAAAATTGGTTTGCCAAAAAAAAAAAAAACAAAAAACCCAACCCATAGATGACATTGTTGGTAATCAGGTGAAGGTACCCAAAAGTTCCTGCTAAGGAAACCATCAGGAAGTGACAAACACCAAAACCAGGCCTGAACCTTCCCCAGGGACAGCAGGTAACATTTGTCCAAATGGCAGATTCTAAATAAAGTTAATCTGAATTCACAGCACTGACAAAAAATAGCTCAGCCCTGCATGCTGGTCCTTCACGAGCCAAAAAGGCACCTGCAGGGCCACAGATGGAGGTTGGAACATGGTAACATCTCACACCTCATTCACCCATCCAGGCCTTGCAGGAAATCCTGCAGCACCTGTGTGGCTGAGGAAGGGTCATGCAGCTCAAGCCAGCCCCACCACCAGACACAAACCCTCCACACAAGCCCCTCCTGAGGCCTTTTTCTCCCACCCCTGCATACCTGGCACGATAACTAAGTCTCCCTGACAGCACACGGATTTCACCGCTACTCGCAGCTCAAACCAGATAATTAAGCCAGAAATCTTCAAAGCCCTGACACTGCCACTGGTAATGAGCCTCTGCAGTTCACCTGAAAATAAAAACAGACAGAGGAGAGGAGGTAAAGCCCCTTCTCCACCAACAGCCTGAACTCTAACAGGGGAATCAGGCCTCAAACAGCTTAGGTCAGCTTCCATCAGGAGGCCCTTCCTAGCAGATGGGAAGTTCATGTACAAACACAGCCCTGAGAAAAGAGAAGCACTCATACAGCAAACCAGCAGCACAACTTATCTGCCAGTAAAACACAAGCTACAAGCACAGAACCTGTGATGTTGTAATCAATGACAGCCCTTTTATCTTGCTGTGCACTGGTTTTCTCCTTAAGAAAAGGGACCACATCACACACACACCTCTTCCTACCTGAAACACTGTCTGCAAAGGAGGGGGAAGAACCCTTCTGCAGGGATGATGCTGCTCTGACACATGTCCCGGGACACAGGCACTCCTCAGACTGAGCTGAAAGCTTTCACAAGAAACAAAACCCCCTGGCATGTATTCACAACTGTTTATTGCATGTTTCTGTTCTTTCAAGTTAAGCAAAGAGCCTCCCTTGTTTGCTCATATTTTCTTGACAGGCTGGGGTTCAAGTCTGGAGTGTCTCTAGGGACAGGGTGTAAAATGCCATAATGCTGAGCACACAAAACATCAGGAACTGATATGAAATCCTCACATGCAGCCCCTCTCTCTGCTCCCTCTGCTTTTCATCTCCCCCCAAAACCACCACCTCATCCCATGGACCTCTGTGGTCCATGGAGGCACACCCCAAGCCTTACCATCCCATGGTAAGGCTTGGGGTGTGACTTCCAAGACATGAAGAACCAACTCTCACATGCTGTATCCTTACAGTCACCCACCCCTGTGAAGGGAACTCAGGCTCATCAAACTCCTGTCACCTCTCCTGCATTTCCCAGGTAATTGCACAAACCATGAATTAATGAGAAATAATGAGCCAACACGCAGGGGGAGAGATGACAATTCAGAACAAAGAAAACTAATGGGAAAGTATATTTTAATGGCTGGCTGCAGACTACTGTCACTGCAAGGCTGCATCACCACCAGCCTGCATCCTCCCAAAGAGAGGTTCCCCTTCTCTGGGAGGACACAAGGACCACGGAGCACACACACCACCCATGCAGCACAGGGACACAAGGGGAAGGTGAGGGGGGCTTATGCAGCAAACAGACAGAGTGGGTAGTGCAGACAAAGCACCAGGCTCTGTCCAGGCACAGCTTTGTCCCCATCCACCCCTCTGAGAAGTCACAAGACCCCTCTACCCTTCGCTGCAGCCTGACACTGGCTCCTTCCATGGGGGTGGATTACCCCTGCCTTTATCTGGCCACACTCCACTCCTTTTTGCTATCACTTAACCCACAAAGGTACATTATCAGCACAGCTAGCCAACAGCCCTGCTTGGGCACTAGCAGATAAGAGGGCAGGTCTGAGAAGGAGACACTGAACACAATATGAGATGCTAAACTGTTAGATTGAAGGACTGCCTGCAGCTAGACAATGCCCTGATCTTACCCAGGACCTGTGTCAGGACTTTGCATCCTCCTGGTGTAACTTCTCACCAGGAGTCCAGTGTTAAAAGTATCTGTGGCCTGTCATCTGGCAACTTGGTTGTCATTGAAAAGGCAAAGTGAGCTCTTGAGGTGTTAGGAGAAACAGCAAGATAACGGCCCATCTATGGAAAACAAGGAGCAGTGTCACACTTTGAAGATGGTTAGGACTGAGGGTAAGAACAGGTGGGAATTTACCCTCCTACTTCCAAATTTAAATTTACTTATATCACAACAAGAAGAAAATATACTTCACAGCTGGTGTTCCAAAATCCCTTGCACCTACTTGGCTGTTCAACTTTCCAGCTTCTACAGTGCATTTACCCACCGTCAGCACAAGTTTCACATCAAAGCACATAAATCTTTCCTTTTTCCAAAGCTGCAGCCAGCTGAAACCTGACAGTTTGAGGACAAAGCAGTGAAAGGACTGGGTCTGCTTCCAAATGGCGAAGGACACGCTTCCAGCACCACAGTACCCAGCTGCAGAATGCCTGTGGGGACCGGCGGGCCACGCCGGACCCCGCATCAACAGGCTCCAGGCTCAGATGTGATGCTTCTCCAGACTATGTCACTGGAACACATCTAAACACATCACCTTCTATTGAGATTTCAGAAAAAAATACCCCAATTTTGTTTCCACAGCAAAGGTTTTTGACTGTATCAGACTGCCAGATGAGCACTATAGATGGTGGCTGCTCTGGACCGAGGAACACAACCTCATTTGTTAGTAAAAACAGGTTTCTTTCCATTAATCTAGAGTAATTCCTGCTGCTTCTTTTTAATGAGGTCCTGTGTGCCTCAGCACAGGAGAAATTATCATTTTCATAGCCAGAGCAATTCAAAATAATGTAAAATTGCCTTTCTCCAGTATGAGAAGGAAATTACGAGAATGACGCCCGTTCCAAAGAGCCCGTTTCATTTCAGTGGATGCTGGGTGATGAGTCTCATCAGAGCCTTGCAAAACCTCCCTGACTTTATCCAACTTTTACTACTGCTGAGCAGGGATTAACATTAATTGAGCCCACCCCATATTAGCCAAGGATTATTTGTTAGTCACCAGCTGATAATCACTTGCCCTTTGGAGCGGAGACCTTCGCATCGCTCAGATAGCTAGCGGGATAATCCAAGTCACATTTTTAATGAAACCTACATAAAAACACACATCCACACCCTTGTCTTCCCCCTTCCAAAATACCCAATTAGTTCAGCTTAGGAAATGCCATAAAAATTAATACTGTGAAATTTCCAGTCTAACAAGTTTCTGGTGAGAAGAAAATATTCCCTACGAGGGCAGCAATTTTTTTAAGCCCACAAACTTTAAAAAAAAATAAAATATCTAAGCAAGTGGTCAGGAATTTTCATTTACAGGCCTGCACATACCACACAGACATCTCTGTATCCCCACTGCACGCATCCAGTGTTGGAGCACAAGACAGGCAGGCACAACCACGCCTGCACAGACACATTCCCTACAGCACCTATATTCCTCCTCCCTCCTGAAGCTTGAGAAGTCCTCATATTGCTTTCCCACCTCTGAAGGCTCGCTGCTGCATCATGGGGAGAGGCTGGAGACATTTACACAAGGAAAATTATTCCTTTCTAATGATTCTATGAAACTAAAAACCGTGTTGTGGAGGTGATAAGGAAAAGGGAAGAAGAATCTTTATGGGCAGGAGAGGACAAAGCTCCAAACGCTCCACATGTACTTGAAGTGCTGATGGAGGATGTGACTGAGATGTGATTTGATGAAAGCTGCTCTATGACTAAGTATTTTCTTATGCAAGTGTAACTAACTGTGTGGTATGTCCAGCTTGGACAGCAGCCTTTCTCTTTAGAAGCTATATGGAATTATATACATGTCCCATCCGGTTCTTCCTCTGGTTTCCTGTGTGTTTCCCACTGCAAAACCCAAAACTGCCTCGGCAGCAGCTCAACCGCTCCCCAAAGCGGCGCGCTGGGAGCTGGAGGTCTCTTTACCTTTGCCTCTGCTTGGCTGGGTTCCCATCACATCTGGAAAGCCACATCCAGCTCTGGCTGCTTGAGACTGAGCTGCAGGGGAACAGGTGCCCCCAGGGTCCAGATCTGAAAAGTTGGGCTCTGAATCAAAGCAGCTAAGACATTTCCTCTGCTGAGCAAACAGCCAACTGCTGAGAGAAGCAAGGTTTTTACTTACACCAGTGTTAGCTACACAAGGCTGAGATTAAGGGATGGAAAACAGGTGAAAGGCTCAAGGAACTTCACATACTCAGCTTGGCAAAGAGCAGGTTACCAGGAAACTGTCGGTGCACACAGGCTCACAGGGAGGCTTTTCATACCAGCACACGGCTTCACACGCACCGATCAACCACAGCCAGGTAAATCCAGACTACATCAAAGTGAGACTACATCAGTGAGTGAGGGCATCAAACCAGCTCACCAAGGGACTGAGGTGGACAAGCACCCACAAGGATTTTTAAGTCAGGAGTGGGTGCTGCTCTTTAAGCAATGCTCTCCCTTGTTCACGCACACCCATTAAACAAGGAATGTCCTCAGCTTCCCGCTGCACACGCGGAGCCAGCACAACCCCGCCAGCCTTCAACCTACAAAACTATCAAAGCTCCTTGACTGGTATAACATACAAAAAATAAAAAGAAAAACAAAGAGTGAGAAGAATTATTTGACAGCTCAGCCTCGTGCCCGGATGCTGAAGTGTTAGTGAAGCCTTTCACCCCACACTTCACTCCCTCCGCTGCTACACAGAAAATCCTGGCAGCAGCCACAAGCCTCGAGTAAATGGGAAGAGCTATTCTCTGCCAGCAGCTGGGAGAAACTTCCTTCCCTCCCCACTCTGCACGTAAAGAAAACCCCACAATAGTACTTGAGGCAATGCTGCTAGCCAGATTTTCAGCTGATGGACTCTTGAGGAAAGCCTCCAGATATGAAGTCTGCTCCTAAGGACCCTCTTCAAGCGGGTGACATTTGACTTGGAGAACGTATGGCTCATCTCCTCGAGGAAAGGAGTGCAAGGGGAAAGAAAGGAAGAGGAGTTGCATTTACTGTGACCTAGGAAAAAGAGAGCTAAATAACTCTGATCAGTATTTTGATTTCTCTGACAAAAGCCACAATCAGTGTTGACATAAACAACTAGTTAGCAAGCAGGGGCGAGGGGGGTAAATAAAACCAGAGTTTCAAGATGCTTCTCTTTCCAACACAACAATTGCCACCAATGACAGTAATTTACATGGCTAATAGGCAGTATTATGTTTACAAAATCATTCTTGGGAAGGAGGATCTAAACAGTTTTTTGCCAACCCAGCAAAGGAGTTGGTACTGGACCAGATGCTGAGTTTCTTTTTCCCCCCTTTATCTTCTCTGTGGGTTTTGCCACAATGCCTCACTACACAGAAGCTCACATTGCCTTCACAAGGTGAGGAACCCCACAGGTCCAGCTCAGGAATCCCTCCTGGGACAAGAGGACTTCTCTAACAGCAGGGCTCTCTCAGCCTCTAAGGCAGGGGAAAATATCTATTGAGCAGAAAATAAAGGAGAGTCAAGCCTGTGGCCCCAGAGCCTCATTTACTCCATGGCTGAAGATAAGCTCCAAGGAGCCCCAGCACCTCAAACACAAGCCTTATCTCCCATGCAATGAGAGGTCCCATCCCAGCAACACAGGCTAAACCCCCTGGACATCAGCCTGAACATCTGCCAATTCCCTGCCCTCCCTTACCCTTGTCTTTTTTGGCCACAGAAAGCTCCATGACTCCTCACATGCTCTCACCAGGCTTTGCCAGGAGTCGGCAGGTGAGTGGGACCGGTGAGGCACAGAAACCGGCTGCATTGGCCCAGTCCCTCTGGGTCAACCAGGTGAAGATCATGTCATCCTTTTACTGGTATTTCCAGAGAGGTAACTGCACATCACACCAGCACTAAATGGAGCACACTGGAGTTTTCCAGTAGCTCATCTCTAAAAAGGGACACAGAGAAAGGGGCAAACACTTCCAAAGGAATAGAAAAGCCTTCTCAGTCACAGTCACAAACCACCACCAACAACAACAAAATAAAACCAGTGAATACTTGACTAGTTTTAATATCAGGCACAGTTCTCCTTTTGCTTGGAAAGTGCAAGCACCCATTCTGCAAACCAGATCCAAGTATCCACCCAAGAGACCCAGGGACACAGCCCTGCATGAAGTGCAACACTCCAGGTAACTCTAGAACCTACAAGCACTGCTGATGCTTTTCAAAAAGAAGATCCATCAAAGCCCTCCACACACAAACAGCCAGGTTTTGCCAAACCCCTTGGTGTATTAACACAACACAGCATGGAAATCCATCCCATTAAGTAATGACCTTTTTGGTCACACCAATTAACTTGATCATCTAGTGATAGTCAATTTAGACACTACCAAGGATGCACATTTCCCAGCACAGGACCTTATCGGCTCCCGGCTGCCAGCCTGGCATCACTTCTCTGTCCCTGGTTTGCTTCAAGTTCTGCCATCCCAGCACCTTTCTCTGGAGCTCTGTTTTAACTGTTTAATTTCCCAAACTCTTACCTTTAACAAGGTGCTAAGCCATCCTGATTCCAAAGGGAATGTGGCTCAAAAGCCCAAGCAGGAAACAGGAGCAGGGAAGGCAGAAAAGGGAAAGGGCCACAGCAGACTGAGCACCTGGGCAACAGCTTCACGCGATACATTTAATTCTTCCCACCAATTTGGGCTGAAAACAACCTCTGGGGATACTCACATTTCATTAATGCACCTTTAGTATTAAAGGCCTGTCTGCAATAAATCTGTGAGAGATCTTGAAAAAAATGATAATGTTAAAAAAAACCAGAAAGCGTGGAATAAAGCAGGTTATTCAACAGCTCTGCTGGATTTATATGGCAGGAGCAGGCAGTGGCATTTAAAACACAGATACAGATTTTTAACTAACTTCAGAACATCTGAGATGGAAGTTTCAGTGGAGTGCAGTAATTGCTCATCATAACAACCACAGAGTATGTTTATTACCCGTGGAGATAACATGTTGCATTTGCTGGACTTCCCAGATAAAGCAGGCTGGTACCACAACAGCAGGATGCCATGGATTAAGAGCAGGAGAGGATCTGACTCCAACAGACACCAAAGGGCATCAGTGACATAAAGAAAAACATGTCCCAGGGAGAGGCACCACAACCCACACGCTCACAAGCAAAGTGTCTTGACACCTGCAACAGGGAAGTGTTGGATGTGGCTCAAAACAGGCTGATGACAAGTGTCTGGGTTCTCCCAGGGAATTTCTCTCCCCAGCAGCTCCAAACCTGGCAGGTATCAACCTTCCTCTTCCTACAATCCCTTCAAAATGAGGAAAATTCAATGGTGTTTCAAGGGTGACTTCAGCATACCAGTGGAAGTCAGGCAAACCAGAAGGAGCTCTTCAGTCCTTCCCCCACATCTGTTGTGGGGCTTAGCATCTCTAGAAGGTCTCATGGAAACACAGCTCAACTCTGCTTTGTATGAAGATGGCAGGCTGAGCTTTAATGGCTTCTTGGTGAGAGGATCCAGAGCTGTTAATCAGAAAAGCATGAGCAGCACTTGGATATCACTTACTGGTGGGATTTTAATAAACTCAAGAATGGTACTTAGAGTGACAGCACTCTTCAAGGGCTTGCAGTGGGCAACAGCATCTTCTGCCCAGCTGGAACAAGCAGGGAAACTGAGGCAGGACAGCAAGTGACCAACTCAAAGACAATGGGAAGAGCCAATATCACAGCACCCCCACGTCCCCATGTCTGGAAAACACATTCCTGAGAAGGGAGGAAAGTGAAACAGCTCTCAAGCCCTCTGAGGTGAACGCTGGTGTAACCATGAAGCTACTGCATGTTTTACAGCAGGACAAGACTTCAAAAATAAACACGTGGGTAAAAGGCCACGAGACTGTGATTTCCTGCAGCTTTGAGTCTTGTCTGGGTGGGACAGGGCAATCCAGTCACAAGGGGTGGGCTCTGTTCAAAGCTCTTCCTGCAGGTGAGGCACTTCAAGTGGGTTTTCCAGTGCCTCTCCTCCAGTCCATGCAGAAACCACTTCTCTCTCTTCTACTTCATCACTTACATTCAAGAATTCAGAGTTCTCCACACCAAAATTATTTGGAAAAGGAAAGGGAGATGGACAGACAACCAAACATCAGAGTGATCTAAGCCTCTTCCTTTATGAAACCAAGCTGAAAACACTTTAGACAAGCAGATCCAGTTCTTCAGAAAGCAACAAAATTGCACCAGAGTTGATTTTGGCCCAACATACACTTGGCAAATACCGATAACAAGGATTTACCATATCCCATCTAGTCTTACAGCTGACCAGAAAGCAAACATTTGCTTCCTACAGATAACAAAATGCCTCTGATCGCTCTGGGTTTGTAAAGGTTCTGCCATCACCCAAGGCAAGCCTATAATTCTAAATGTCCAAGCAGAAGTAACCCTGGCCTCAGCTTTCCCTCAGGTGCCCACACACCTCAGAGAGACACAGACTTCGGGATGGATTCCAGCAACAACTTACAATCAGATTAAATATTAATTCCCATCTTAATTATATAACCATGACTTGGCTTAATGGCCAGGCAGCCATTTAAACAGGAGAGGAGTGTGTAAACCGTGCGAGCGGCATGTCTGAGGCTGCAAATGCTCAAAGTACTTCACAGCCACCTGGATTTCTCCTTGGGAGTACAGCCAGCCTTTGGGAAGGCAGCTCTGATGGAGGGAAAGATCAGATTGTGCAGCAAGCAATACAGCAGTGGGAGTCAGGACTCTGTGAGCCACCGTGGGTCAATGCAGCGCCCTGCCCTCACACCGCAGTGACAAAGATTGCATGTGTGCAGAATACTTACTGATGGATTTCACCCTCACTGACACATTTTACCCTCTCAACACCTCTGACAGAGAGAAGTGTTTGCAGCATCACTACTTTTGTCCCAAGCCAGGCCCTAAGGACACCAGAACAGATGAATCAACTGGCCCAGGATCACGGCGGACACTCGAGTCCGATGTCCCATATGCCACAGCAACACCCACCC
>VXBZ01009448.1:154741-166656 GCA_013399135.1 Heliornis fulica
GCAGGTGCGGAGCTCCTCCGCTGAGCGGGCAGCTCCGCAGGCCAGCAGACGGGGGTTATAAACATTTTACGTGCTTTTTTTGTGGTTTTTTTAAATTAATTTTTCTCCTTCTCTTTAGAGTTGTGTGGTTTGGGGTTTTTTTGCCGCAGGTGAGTGCGGAGGACACCGCGCTGCCGCCAGCCCTCAGCTTCTCCCTCACGGTGCTGTGGGGCGGACACCTCTGTCAGCTCCTCCGTCCCATCTGGGCTGCAGGAGCCCTCTGCGGCGTCCAGTCTTCTGCTGACGGACAGACCGACAGCCTCCCACCCGCAGGTCTCGAGTGGGCAATCTCGGGCTGCAGGGCAAACACACCAGTGACCAGACCTCGGTTCACACCCGCTGGGGCTCATGGCAAAGCCCAACTCCTTGGGGTGCGTATGGTTCAGTGGGCTCTTCAGGCATCAAAGTCTAACGCTGTGTTTCTTGGCTGTCTTTAAAAATAAAGCTAATAAAATAATACAAGGTGCAGCCTGGCTTCNGGGGGGGAGCGGGGGCCGGGCTGCGCGGCAGGTGCGGAGCTCCTCCGCTGAGCGGGCAGCTCCGCAGGCCAGCAGACGGGGGTTATAAACATTTTACGTGCTTTTTTTGTGGTTTTTTTAAATTAATTTTTCTCCTTCTCTTTAGAGTTGTGTGGTTTAGGGGTTTTTTGCCGCAGGTGAGTGCGGAGGACACCGCGCTGCCGCCAGCCCTCAGCTTCTCCCTCACGGTGCTGTGGGGCGGACACCTCTGTCAGCTCCTCCGTCCCATCTGGGCTGCAGGAGCCCTCTGCGGCGTCCAGTCTTCTGCTGACGGACAGACCGACAGCCTCCCACCCGCAGGTCTCGAGTGGGCAATCTCGGGCTGCAGGGCAAACACACCAGTGACCAGACCTCGGTTCACACCCGCTGGGGCTCATGGCAAAGCCCAACTCCTTGGGGTGCGTATGGTTCAGTGGGCTCTTCAGGCATCGAAGTCTAAGGCTGTGCTTCTCGGCTGTCTTTAAAAATAAAGCTAATAAAACAATACAAGGTGCAGCCTGGCTTCTCCCCATGGCTGAGGAGAGGCAGGACCCGTTCATCAGCCAAGCCAAGCAGTGGAGATGAAGCAGGGAGTTGAAGGGTGCTGTGAGATGGTGACCAAGGTCGCTGCCTCCCCAGCTTGGCCGGGTCCCAAAGTCACGTTGCACGTAACATCTCAGGTGTAGGCTTGATCCCAAGGGCAAATGATCCCAAGACCTTCCCTCGGCGGCAGCAGCTGGTGCAAGCAGAAGGGTAGCCGCATCCCGAGTGGGTAGGAGGGGCTTTGCTTTGGCCTCCAAAAGGAGAAGAGGCTGCCTGGCACACCGGGATATTTACTGCGGCAGTGGGGAAAGTTGAGAGGGCTCTAGCTATGCAGGATATGGGAAAAAAAAAATCCTTTTAATCCAGACCCCCCTCCTATTTATTAGCTTGTATAATGAGCTATAAAAACCTAAATCAAACCAGGAGGGCAGAGTGGTGGGAAGCAGGCTTGGCACTCTGCACAGACAAGCCCTGGGAACCCACAGCCCCCTGCTCTGGGCACATGTGCAGGGAGGCTTTGCCCAGCATCGGGGCACAGAGCTGCAGCAAATCCACCATCCACGCACTTCCCTGCCTGCAGAAAGGGTGTAGGCAAGAGCCACGCTCCCTTCTGCACTACTCCAGCATGGAGCTAAAAACTAACACCCTCGGCAAGCTCTCCTTTCTGTCTGGGCATTTCCCACCTGCTCCTTCCTGCGTGAGGGGGTTTTAAAGGGGCTGTCAGCTTGGCATAAGGAAGTGTTAGAGGAATGTTACCTCGTTGTATCTGACAGTGGTTTCTTTCAGACACACCCCTGCCCCTGGGGGTTAGTGCCCTCCAGTTTGGCAGGTATGAAGTGCTGCCTGTAACCGCTGCATCTCGCAGGAAATCAGTGCCTGAAATATGTTTGAGACCATGCTTAGGTTCTGTCTCTCCCAAGCAGGTTTAAACTTCCCAGCCTCAAATACAGCCTTGCTCTGGTTTCTGACCATCTCTGACTCCAGACAGGTCTGCAACACCGAGGTTGGTGGTTTATGATGGTTTTAAGCTGCTCTAATTACCAGAAGAGTTGGCCGCTCTTTCCTTTGTGAAGGCATTAGTGCTTGAATGAGCCTGAAGCTGGACAGAGGAAGAGATGGTGCTGAAAACTTAATTGGCAACAACAACAACCCAATCAGTTCCCTGCTCCCCGTGCAATCACCCAGAAGTTAGCACCAGCACAAGGAAAGCAATGGGAATACACAGACCGCGCAGGAGGAAGCTTTCAATGGCAGCACAAAGCTGGAACAGCTCAAACTCACTGCAAAACTGCAGCCTCGGTCTTCCCAGAAAAGGAGTCTCCCAGGGACCTTTACCACCAGGACTCGCTTTGTTGCCAGACTTCTGGTCTGGCAGCAACTTCAGCACTAGAGGGAACGTTGACTTCCAGACGAGGAAAGTGACGGTAGCCTCCTGTTCTGTGTGTGCCAGCAATGCCAAACAGGAGCAGCTGGTTGCACATAATAACATGCATTGTGTAAGTGAGCAACACAATAAGCAATTTGCTTGACAACCCAGGGACATCAGGACAATTCTGTATAACAGAGGAGAAAGAAAAGAGGAAAAAAACATGTGATGACCAAACCCTAAGGGAGCCTCGGTATACTGCACATTCATTTCATTATGCTTGCTCTTATAAATATTTATTACACAGCCTATCTCATCATTCTTCCAGGAAAGGGTGTTGTGTTATTGTTCTACCCAGGGAGGGTTTTCCCTCTTCCTCTGGTCCTGCTGCAGGCAGTCAGCAGTTGCCAAAGATAGATAGGGAGCGGGAGGGTGACATTAACTACGGAAAGTGCTGCTTAAAACGGGGCTTAGGGGCAGGTATTGGCAGGTGCATTGTTAGGAGAAAAAGGAATGGAAAGGAAAAAGATGGCAAGTAATGAGATTCAGAAGCTTGGATTTAAAATACATTCACAGCAAAAGAGATTTCAGCAACGGGGGCCGGTACATGAGCGAGCGCAGACTCGCAGCCTGCAGAAACCTGCGTGGATCCACGGTGGGGAGTTTGGGTTTAGATGAGTGCCAGGCTAGGAAACACCAGTGAAGCTCAGGTGTATTCTGAGTATCAACATCACAGCTCAGGTGTATTCTGAGTACCAACATCACCTCTCTGTCTGCACGGGGAAAGCTACCACATTAAAGTAACTTTAAAAGCTTCTAGCATTTATAAAGCTTTGCATATAAAAGTTGGAGTGGTTTGGGTTTTTTTTTTTCATCCATGTGGTTTGTCCCCTGTCCTTGTCACCCACGGGAGGCTTTGAAAATCAAGTGCCCACTTGCCTTACACAGCGACACATCCTCCCACTCATGATTCAAGACGAGTAACTTGGGTTGGGCTGCTGAGGGTCCAGTTTAGAAAAACATGACAGGACAATCCAGGCTGGGTAGACTTTAAATGAAATGAATCTGTTGAAGTTCTCCCTCGCTGTCACATGGGTCTTTTTGTGTGTGTGTTTGTTAACCAGCTTGTTCACCGTCAGCTATAATCAAATAAAGAAACATCCCGATGAGTTATAAAGCAGTTGCTCACGAACATCACTGTCTTGTAAACAGGCATGACTATGAAAAATAATATTTGCTCATAAACAACATCTGCAGACTTCTCCCTACAGCAGCTACCAAGCACCAGTAAAAGTTTTGCTCCCTAAATAGTCTAAATTTGATACGCTGCTACGGTACCTGCTAACTATGGTTGGTTTGAGGCATAAGGAACACATGTAACTTCAAGGAACGTCAGGCTCCTTTGTAGTGGGAAGTGTGTTCACGTGCCAAACCCAAGGATCTGTTCCCAAGTTTTATTAGATCTGTGGAGCAGCCGAGGCGGGAGGCTGCCCAGAGTACATCATCATGCCACCCTCTTGTGGCAAAGCCCAGAAAACAGACAAATGCAGCGACGCATGCCCAAGGACGCAGCAGCGTAAATGCCATCGGGTTCCTTCCCGAGTGCGGTGCTCCGAGGTGAGGAGCAAGGGGCAAGGTCCAGCCTCTGAGCTGGTGTTGGTGGAAGTTGGCTGAGCAAAAGGTGAAGTTGGAGCACAATCATTCCTGCACTTTAGAAACTTTGAGATCTGGGTCTGATGATGGGATTTTGCTCCAGTCCGACGCGCTGAGGGACTGCAGGTGTACCTGGTGGGCAGATGTTTGATTTCTGTGTCTCTGGCTGTTCTCTACTCAGAAACTGGGGCCATATGCCTCCCTCTTGAGACAGTTTTAGCTATGAAATTCCATCCCTTGCTAAATACTTCACATAGAGAACCTGATGCTTTCATGCATTTCTATTCCTGCACCGACACCCCCAACCCCGTTGCCCTTTACCTTCAGGGATGGGCAGCAGGAAGGTGACTGTGCAGCTTTCACACACACACCCCAGTCCACACAAAGAGTTTTAACACTGTTACCCAGAAATGGCCAGTTTGCACCCAAGGCTTTCTCACCTTTGCAAACCAAGGCTGGCTTTCACAGCGTCCTCAGCACCCTCGGTGTAGAATGCAGGCTATTCCCATCCATCAGACAGCTCTGCAAACCTAAATAGATGATGTATTTATTTATGGATTACTGACCACAAGAAAGAGCAGCTTTGCACTATTGTCAACCTTAGAGCATTCGGTCTGCTATAAATAATGCATCATTGTTCAGTGTTGGTTTATGGTTTAAGTTCCAGTGAGCATCGCGGACCAGCAGACTCAGCAAAGATGAAGGCAGAGCAGGGTATTAGTAAGAGAAATAGTACCATCTGATGAAGAGTATTAGGAAAACAAAGCAAAAATGTAATGTTCTCAGAGCTATTTTCACATCAACTTCTGCAGCCACAGACCTGCTTTTACCTCTAATTGAGAATAGCACAAATCTATGATTATCCTCTGGTTTTCACCCTGCTTTCTCCCAATTGTGAACTAATTCGATTTCAGATAAACACTAATTAACACAAGAGGTCACTGCTGTGGCCAGCAGGCACCACTGCAACGTGGCACTCAAACACACCGAGAGATCAAAAGAGCCTCTGCCGCTTCCTTTGAACTACCCAATTAAAATTTTCCCAAATAAAGCTATTGTTTTACATCTGCTTCATCCAGGGGGAGAGAGAGGGCAGAGAGCTCAGAGAACATTGCCCCTAATTGGGCTGTTTTCCCTCTCTTACAGGTTTCCTCCCTTTTCCTGGACCAGTGGAAGAAAAGGATGTCCAGACCATTTGTGATGCAGTTATTACACTTCAAGGCTGAAAGCAGAGCCGTGGGGAATCTGATTTCCCTCTCGTGAGCAAGAAGGGCATCAATGCCTTCCTTGGAAAGTTTGATTGATAGCTCTTAAGAAGGGCTCATAAAATGTGTCTCTCTCTGGCTATTTAGGCAATTCTCTTCTGAAGATGAAGGAGAATATTAGATTAATCCAAGTGCTGTAATAGCATTATCTCCTGCTTTTAAAGGAAACATATTTTATGATGTCCGTACGGAAACGACCTGTGGCTGCACAAGCCCCGGGATGGTGCTTTGCTACTGAACGTGCCGTGGTCTCCGTGGAAGGAGTTTTCATCCAGCACTTGGGGAACTGGTGTAAACACCAGCCACCAGCCCACATGGACTGCTGGTGGGTAACAGGGGAACCAAGGCAGGGGCGGACCATGGGCTCTGAATTCCACTCTTATCCATTGGGGAGCTCACTTGAACTCGGGATTAAGGCAAATTAGCAGGAGGGTAGGGAGGAGGCTGCCCAGCAGCTGTCTGGGCTGTACAGACAGGGAACATCAATCTTTAGAGCTGTCAGCCCAGATCATTCTGGAAAAAAATAGATGGAAACACGAGTTGAGTATGAGGTGTTACTGGCCTGGTGAAGGTTTAGGAACCTACGATGCCGGGAAGCAGGTGGGTAGAGCCCTGTGAGAACACGCTGCAGCGTGCATCCCCCAGGAGGGTGTGTGCAGCCCTCTCTCTGTAACAGGAAAGCCACCATGAAGTCCTCACCACCACAGTCCAGTATCCAGAAACATCTCCAGAGGAGAAGTACTTTTGTTTGGAAGGGAAATGCCTTGGATGGGGCACATCAGCTTACCTCTGCTCTGCATCAGCTCTGTTTGCTCCTCCTGGTCTGCTCACCGCCGGTGTCCTGGGGAACACAGCAGCTCACATCTGGCAGGGACACAGTTCCTTGGGTAAGGAAGAGCTGATGAACTGATTATCCACTCCTGAAATGTTCTCCTCTCAGCAGCGTTGAAGGGAGGGAAGAAATCAGGATGGTGACTGCAGAGGAGATCAGGCTGCAGCTCATGCTTACTAACGGCTTCAAGTCACCTTCTGGGGAATCCATCTGTTGGTGCCAAAGGATGAGGAAGATCAGGACTCCCCAAACCCAGCGTGGGGTTGAGTTTGTAATGTCCATCTCCTCACCTGTTGCTGAGCTCTGCTGAGCTCTGCCTGGCTGCCAGGTCTTGGGGCAGAGCCTGAGAGTGGCTGTACCACACCTGCCTTAAGCCCCTGGTCTTTGCAGTGTTTGAAAGGTTTAGCAGGTCTAGCTCCCATCTTGCATGTTATCCTGGTTTTTTGGGTTGCATCTTCTGCAGCTCCACTCAATTCTCCAGCTGAGACAATCTGACCCTCCAATGAAGAAGCTGCATTACCTTAAAACACTCCTTTTCTCTGTAATGTGTTCCTGGATGCTGCAAACAGTATATTGCTTATCCCAGGATTTAATCAGATTAATTAAACCGCACTTATATTAATTTAAATTACAAGTATCTGAGGGCTCAGCCAAATCAAGTGATTTATGGGCCATATCAATCTAATTAATACCACCAACTCTTAAAATAAAAACCTAATAAATGAGTTTATTATACAGATGTACGATCGACTTATTAGCTCTGGGTCTCTAGTGACATGGCTGATCTGATGGAAGTTTTATCTCCTTGTTGGGAAAATGTCTCTCTTTTTCCCCTTCCCACTCACTGCATTTTAAAAACTACCTTCAACAGGGCAGGGGGAGGGAGAAACATCACAAGCTCAGTTATCAAAACACTAGCCAAGAGGTCCCCAAAGTCTTGCTGTACACAAATCGTGTGGGTTTTCTAAGTGCAAGTGCCCACGGGAGAACAGTTTATCTGGCTTCTTGCAGGCAGAGCCTGCCCTGCTCTGCCTGCTCACTGCTAAGCAGTCAGAAAGAGAAGCTAGCCAGGGGATGGGAATGGAAAAGGAGTGAGAAGGGAATTCAGAGCTGCTCCGGAGCCAACCCGCGGTGGATCGTGCAGTGTGTGGGAAGGGCTGGTCTGGAAAGCGCCTCGGTGCTGCTCAGCAAGGGAATTTGTTGGGATGAGAGATGGGCACCATCCACACTGGCTGGAACACCAAAGTGCCTGAAAACATTGCTTGTGCAGGGACAGCCTACAGATGCAAAAGCTTCCTTCTGTCACCACAGTGTGACAGAGGGAAGCTTCAATCTTCATCGTGGGGGAAAGGAAAATGAAAAGTGTTTTTCTGCAGAGAAGCCGAATGCCCCGATGAAGCTAATTACAGCGTCAGGAGACACCTCTAACCTACAGCCCAGGTGAAATGAAACACAGAGCTAAAGGAGGAGGGAGAAACCATGATGTCCCCATCCCACTGGCTGCTCTCCCCATCACCACCCCTGGCAGCTCAGCTCAGTGTTGACTGGCTTTTCAGCAAGATGCTTTTGCTTCAGTCTTGAAGTTCACGCTCGATTTGCCGAGCTGTAAGATTGTTTCCCTCGCTTTGCAAACTCCACCTTGGAGCAAACAGCCTGTTGGTAAAAGGAACAGGCTCCATCTCTTTACTCTTTGCTTACAAATTAAGTTCTTCAAACATGTTTGACCTATTGTGTTCAAGATAACAACCTTCTCCAGCAAAGGGGAGGAACTGGATGGGCTTTCTAGAGGAGAAGGTGGGGTGATTTATGGTATAATTATGTAAAGACAATGCAGTCCAGCGTGCCTGTTGTTGTAATTTATTACAGTTACACAGAAAATTGGCTGACCAGACCATAAAAGGTGGCTGCAGGCAAACCCAAACCCCTTTGCTTTCCTGTCTGCTGGAAACTCACAAACACCAACGAATGAACTCAGCAACATCTGTAACATACTTGGAGAAATGAGCCATCTTTGCCTTTTTAAAGGAGGTGCCAGGCAAAGTCCCTGTATTGGGTGTGTTTATCCAGGGATGGGAAAAACACCTTCCTCAGGTTTCTGTGTGCAACTGCTGTCCTACAACTCCACCACCTGCATATCACTGCTTATTTTTAGTAGCCATCTGCTCAAACCAAAGCAGCCCCTCTGGTCCAACACTGTCATGGACCTCACATCCTCCTTTCAAACAGCCTGTAAAACTTTATCTCCACAGTGGCCTCTGTTCTAGGGCTCAGCCACAGAGAGACACAACACATGGAAAGAGAGTCCATCCTTAACTCTACCGCAGCTCTTCGTGGAGCTGGGTGAGTCTGAAGGTCCCCAAGACCTTCAGTGTCCCACTGGCCCAGGGCAGACAAGGCAGGAGCATCCCTGGGGTGAAGTCCCTTGGGTTTGTGTGGGTCATGTATCACAGCCAGACCTGGAACAAGCAGGCTAAAAATAAGCTGGGAGGCAAAACAGCAACAGCACATGGAAAAAAAAACAAACCATGGGGTGATTTACAGGTGAGCAAATGCCCTGCAAAGCCCGTTGGGGAAGTTACACCTCACACTTGCCAAAACCCAAACTCCTCTCCAATAACTCCTGCTCACCAGTTGTTAACCTGCTCCTCATCTTGCTGCAGGCAATTATTAGCTGGTGCCTCAGGCCATGGGTTGAAGATCACTGGCTTCCACTAATAAAAAGAGTAGAAGGAACATGGTAACATGATTCTATGATAACATATTTTTTTACCTAAACCAGGAGAATCCATCTTAACCCTTCCTGTCCATGGAAACTTTCTCGTGGCCGCTGTGTGGAAGAGCAGCCAGACCTCAGTGCCCATAATTTGTAACAATATGGCAGAATTACTTGTTTGAGTTAAAAATGCATGAGCTGGAAGAGGAAAGAATTTGAGGTACAAATAGATTTCATTAAAAATAATTATACCCAGGAAGAGCGGGGACAGGTTTTATCACATCTGTGGTTCCAGGCAGCACTTCTGCATGTGGGCAGGGTCATTACAGCAGCAAAGTGATGGCTGCTGAATGTGTGGCCAGTTATCACAAAAAAATTTTCCAGTGAAAGCCTGAGCTAATCCAGGAACAGCATTAAAAGGTGTAAAATGGCTGAATGGCACAGAAATGTTTAAATCTGTCCTTTGCTAAATGTTAATGGAGAAACTCTGAGTAATATAAGCAACCTCCTGCAGAAAAATCAGGTCTGGGCAATAAAGGGATGAGAAATGAAAAAAAAAAAAAACCCAAACACTGTTTTTGTGTTAAAAAGTAACTTTTGCTTCAGGGCAGCTTCAAGCTGGATTGCAGATAGTTGGGTTTCCTTCTTGGACAACTTATATATATAAAAAAAAGAGAAAACGTTTTCATTTAGTACACAGTCATAGTCTGGTTGCAAAGAAAACTAAACCTCATTGTAGATACAGTGAGGAAATTAGGACCATCAAAACCAGTAATAATGAAAATGTTGTCTGAAAGTAAAGCCAGTTCAAGGGACCGATGCTCTCACAGTGACACAGACAGGTTTCAGGAACAGATTGTCCCCTGGGATGTTTTGCACCCTGGTTTATAGGGGCTACAGTGATCTCAGGTGTGTGGACATGTGGACACGAAGCTGCTCCAGCCAGAACAGGTAACCCAAGGTGGGAAGGACACGTGGCTGGGACCTTTCCAGGGCTGGAGACAATGCCCTCCTGGTACAGATAGTCTCCAGGAGTGGTTTTATTGCCCAGGACCAGCAGTGGAGCTGCTGCTGCCTTTCCTAGCCCTAACCAATGCAATAGGCACCCGGACAGCTGCGGCATGGGAGTGGAAATTCCTCCCGACTCAGAGAGCGCACAGCGGGGAAGAGCATAATCTGCGTGATTTACAGGCTGTGGCTCTAGTTTAAAATACATTAGACTCCAACTATTTAATTACTGGGCACTACCAAATCACAGAGACAGAGGAGTCAGTCACGTCTGCTAATGCCAACATTTATCATCCTATTTATCTACTGCAGCTTCTGAGGCCCATATCGAATCACTTTCCTGGATTAGCTAATAACATATGAGTTTATTCCTCGTACCTCGGGGCGACCCTCAGTGGATATTAGAGCGTGGCTGGCAGCGTGCATCCACCTAGGGATGGATAAACTGGTTTAGAGCATATAAAGAGTTGTAATCATCAGCCAAAATTCAAATCCAAATCAGAGCCTTTTTCTATGTCGTGTCTGTCCCCAGGTGCCAATTTTCATCAGAGAGTAAATGCAAATAGTGCTCGGGGTCTCTGTCCAGCCAAAGGCCTTAAGACTCCCAATATTTCCAGAAAAAAAATCATTAAATACCAACATTTATGGTTGCAAATGTGCACAGAAAAATTAGGTGTCTGAGACCTGGGTGGCAGGACAGGGTGCCTGCTCTCGGGCAGCAGATTGCATCCTCCAGCAGTGTGCCTGCCATCCTGCAGGTCAAAAATTAGCAGGGACAGACATTGAGACAACACTGGACCATCAGAGACCAAATCATCCACACGAGAAATTCGGTAGATGAAGCAAATCTGTCCATGAAAACATTGGGTGTGCATGGGGAAACATCAAGAGGAGAGTGAGAAAGCGCTGGATGATGGGCAAAGCTGCTCCGTGTGCTCAGCCTGCTCCCAGTAACGCCCCAATAAACCCTGCGTGATCTTCCTCTGCCTGCTTTTCTCAGTGACAAGGACACGCCTTTCCTTTTGCTCCTTTATCCTGCTTTCCATAAGGAAAACAAGTTTGAATTGCTCTATCTGGAAACGTTCAAGGAGCCTCCTTTCTCAGAGGAAATACTCGGCAGCGTCACGGCTCTGCACGAGTGTCTGTCCTCGAGCTGGGCACTAAGAAAAAAGAGATTTTCCCTCTTCCCAGGGAATCACAAAAGAGCACAATAAGGCAAATGTCCTTTTGTTCCATAGCAGGTCTTTTTGCTGGTGCCTTTTACTTCCATCACTGTGATGATTATCTCATTATTACTTATATATTATATATATAATATTTTTATTACAGCCTGCCATATATATGCATATATATATGCATATTATAAAAATATGCATATATATANATAATCTGCATATATATATGCATATTTATAATCTGGTGGTTTATTGTTAGCCCCTATCACCCTCTAATTCCACTTGTCAAGCAGGTGAGCCCGCCATTGAGACTAGTAACCCCCATGCCCTGAGCTCTGGCGAGAAAAGGCAGCGCAGTACGAACAGAGCGATGCAGGGAAATTATCTCTGGATCTTTGCAAAGTCCTCTGGAAGAGTTCAGACACGAAGCTGTCTTAATTGATAGCACAGCCACTTAGGGGACCAGTATCCATAGAAACTCGGGGGCCTTGACAAGATGACAAACAACCCTGCAAGAGCCTAATAATAGCAGAAATAATGAGGTGTGGCCATAAAAAAACCCCAACAACAACAACAAGCATTGAGGCATCTTGCGGTATCGAATGGGTGGGCCCAGCCTAATGAAAGCCTGGTGGAGGATGGTGATGGCTGGAGGGCGGTGAAGCGCAACTGGAGGATGGAAAAACTCATCATGAGACTCAACATGAGCTGACAATGTGCTCTGGGGCCCAGCAGCCAACCCCATCCTGGGCTGCATCCAGAGGAGCGTGGCCAGCAGGGCGAGGGAGGGGATTCTCCCCCTCTACTCTGCCCTCGGGAGACCT
>VXBZ01009448.1:166743-181300 GCA_013399135.1 Heliornis fulica
TTAGAGGGAGATTTAGATTGGATATTAGAAGAAAGTTCTTTCCTGTGAGAGTGGTGGAGCACTGGAACAGGTTGCCCAGGGAGGTGGTGGATGCCCCTGGATCCCTGGAGACGTTCAAGGCCAGGTTGGATGAGGCCCTGAGCAAGCTGATCTAGTTGGGGGTGTCCCTGCTTCTTGCAGGGGGGTTGGACTAGATGACCTCTGGGAGTCCCTTCCAACTCTAGCCATTCTATGATTCTGTGATTCTAAAAATGAGTCACCAAAGCTGGATGGGATTTCTGTCCTGGGGAAAAGCCCTGGGGTAGAGGTAGCAGTTGGGAACACGGCTCCGTGGCTCTGCTCTTAGTACACAGCTAGAAATTGGGAGCAACATCACCAGGAACACCTCAGTTGTGTGGCAATGCAGGAGCCTGCTCGTGTTTTGGGGCCTCAGGGCTGGTCCTTTGCCCACTGGGGATGTCTGGTCAGGCTGGGACCCAGAGAGCCCTTGGGAACCGCGGCGGGTGGTCTCAGTTCCCTTTCAGAGCCTCTCGGCGGGTTTTAATCACCTCTTGACCCAACTGGGGCTCTTTCAGCTCGGCGCGGGCAGGGCGATGCCACTCGCGGCACAACTTTCCCATGCGTTGGGGCGTGCGGCGGCAGAGCCCATCGCCCACCACTTCGGGACAGAGTCACTTGCTGCTCCCTGAGCTCATTGTAGCACCGGAGCTCATTGTTCACGGAGACCTGACCTTTTTCTTAATTAGCTTAAAACCGCACAATAAAATAAAATTTAAAAAAAAATAGGAAAAAAAAAAGGAAAAAATAAAAGAAAAACCCCTTCGTAAAAGCCAGTCGCAAATCAAAAGAGGCAACGGGGAGAGCAAGCAATGTGTCACCACAAGTGTCCGAGTCAATGGAAACCTTGTTAGGTGGGGAACAAGGGTCTCCGCTAACAAGCTCTTATCTGTGTTTTTGTTTTCTATTGAAGGTGCATGTCATTAGGAGGAGTGTTAACAAGAGCTCTCAATAGCTTCATATGGCCAATGGCCTCTGAATATTCATGAAGGTGTGAACAGAATGTGGGAAAGCCGTGGAAGAAAAGGCAAGAAAAGCGGCGAGAGGGTTGATTGTGCCGGGAAGAAAGGAGCCAGGGTTCTGTGGGAAAAAAAGGGGATCCTGAATCCCTCAAACAAGAGCGTATTCCCCAGGCAAAACCTGTCCTTCAAGCCGGCGGATGGTATTGATGGAGGGAGAGATGCGGGATTTACTGAGCAGCGCTGGCAGGGAACCAGCTTCTGTCACTTTAGGTGACAGTGGCCAGGTTTGGGTTGGTGGGTTTTTGTAACTAATATCACAACGGTCAACGGCTGGTTTAGTTTAAAAGAAAAAAAAAACCCAAATCTGTAGACTTGAGCATGAACAACATCAACCCCCAGATGTATTTCCTAACCCTACTTCTGTCCATGCAGCAATGCAAAGTGCCTCTTACCCTGTGCTACCTTTCCCAGGGGTGAACATCGACACCCTGAGCCCCCTGCAGCCCCATCTGTGGGCACCACAACCTCAACACCCAGAGTAATCCTCAATATTAACACACAAAACACAGCAACAGGGCTGGCAGGGATGTTCTCCCTTGCAGATGCCCTTCACTTCTGGTTTTGGAGATGTGCAACCCTCTCCTCAGGCTTCCTGGGTCCCAGGAGGGATCCAGAGGGTCATTTTTTGTCTCTGTTGTGACAGGACTTGGGGTAATGGTTTCAAAATAGAGGGAGGGAGAGTTAGATTGGATATTAGAAAAAAGTTCTTTGCTGTGAGAGTGGTGGAGCACTGGAACAGGTTGCCCAGAGAGGTGGTGGATGCCCCTGGATCCCTGGAGACGTTCAAGGCCAGGTTGGATGAGGCCCTGAGCAACCTGATCTAGTTGGGGGTGTCCCTGCTTCTTGCAGGGGGGTTGGACTAGATGACCTCTGGCAGTCCCTTCCAACTCTAATCATTCTATGATTCTATGATTTTCACTAGATACCCTATAGTGAGGTGGGGATGTGCACACTGATGGAGCTGGGGGAGGTAAAGCAGCACACCCAAACGCTGCTCCAGCACCGCTGTCCTCACCCCAGATACCTGTGCCCAGCCCGTGCCTCCTCACACACCCCCAACATCCCCATCCCTAGAGAAACCCCAGATTTGCCCCCTGGCAAGAACCCGTGGAGGTACATGGGGAAATGAAAGAGGTTTTTTTCCAAAAGAAAACGCCTCTGTGGGTTTTGCAGCCGCTGCTTCTGCACGATCCCCGGGGCCAGGGAGTCGGGCTGGGCTGTTTTAACACCAAATTCTCACTCTGCTCATTTCAGAGTAAAATTATACCGCAGAGTTGCCTCTTCTTGAAAGGCTCCAATCTTGCATGTCAGTCCTGGATAAATAGTTTTCATTCAACAAATCAATGAATAGAAACAAAGTACGGCAAAATAATGTCAAGTCATTTCACTGATAACGACAGCTGCTGGGCTGCAAAGGAGAAAGGGAGAAGCAGGAGGGAGGGGGGGATGTGGGGGAATAGATTAAAAAATGTAAAAAGCAATGAATCACAGCTGGGGGGGAAATCATAAAACCACAAGCCACCGCAGNAAGCAGCGTGGCCCCGAGTGGGGTGCTGCCCCCGCCCCACGCCACCCCCCCTTCCCCCCTACCTTCCTATCACAACACTGCTCGGGCATCGCTTCCTTGCTGTTGGTTTTCCTTATTAGACACGCTCGGCAGCACTCCGGGCTGTGGTGATGGGGAAAGAAGCTGGAGGGGAAGGAAGGAAAGGCAAGAGATAAGCTGACAGGGGTTTTGAGAGCCGGGGGGAAGGAGTTCTGGCTGCTCTGGGGCTGGAGGGATGGCAGGGCCAGAGCAGAAGGTTTCACTGAGCTGTGGATGAGGTGCTGCCAAGCACCCACCTGGACACATAACGTGAGAGACATCCCCTTGGGTTCAACACCCCCTGAAAATCACCTCACCTGCTGGTGTGGGCAACCTGGTGACGTTAAGGGCTACAGGGTGATATCTCTGATACCCAACTTGGGGCTGGCTGTGGCTCCCCAGCCCAGTGCTGCCAAACTGCCCTGAAACAACCCGAATTCCCTCCCCACGGGAGATGGGGCATGTGCTTGAGGCGATGCCCTGGAAATCCACCTTCTAAACCCCGAGCTGCAGCTGCTCTTTGTTTGCTACAGGGAGTCTCTCTCAGAGGCCAGAACTTCACATCCTGCCCCAGCTGGGCACCTTCCTCAGCTCTCTGGTTCCTGCAAGCTTTGGTTTGGTTTTTAAGTTATGTTTCTGAGAAAGAAAGTTAATCAACGGCTCCTTGCAGCTTCTGGAAGGGCTTCCCATGGACACAGCAATAAAACAGCCCTTGATGAGGACATGGAGGGTGCTGAGCAGAGTGACAAGAGCCGGGTCCAACATAAAATGCTGGTCCAGGGGGGCTTTTTAGCCTTTTTCCCCTCACTGGGGATGTGTCAGGAAGCTCAAAGTGCTCTCCCTCCCCACCCCTCCACCAGACCACAGAAGTGCAGAGGGTAACTTGCAGGGGACAGGATTTGTCCCTGGAGGGTCCCACCTTTCCAAAAGCATCCCTGAATAAAATTCCTGTGCTTGGAGAAATGTTACCCTTAGAAGAAGCCACATCCAAACATGAGAAACCCTGGGAAGACAAATACCAGAAGCTCAGCAATTGCCAGGAGAGCTGCTGCACTGGGAGGAGGCTTCTGGATGTGGTTGGGAACTTGTCCAGCATCTTCCATGCCATCCTTCCTGGGAAGCTGACCCAGTGACACTAACTGGAAGCAGGGACCTGAACCCAGCACCTCCTGGGAGCTGCTGAGAGAGTCTGGATGTGGGCTGAGTTGTAACCCCGGGCCAAGTTGTACCACAGAATGTCTCTTTAGACAGAAGTCTGCCTAGGAGACAACCCAGAAAAAGCTTCTAGAGGCCCAAACTGCTCTAGTTTTGCCCCCCTCCTGAAAACTTCACTTTCCATTTCAAACAAACTTTCAATTTTCAACTAAAACGCTGCCAAACCCCACTGTAAAAGGCTCAATTCAAAGCGCAACATCTCAGTTTTCCTCTCACCAGGATTTTGCCTGCTGGAGCAGTCCCTGGCTGTTTGCTTTTAAGAGAGGAAATCCTGAAACTGGGAATTCCCTGGGAAACACACAGCTGGGCTGGCAGCCAGCCCTATGGCACCACATGGGGAGTGAGGGGACAATGCTGGTGCATGTCCCAGGGAGACAGAGTTCCTCACAGGCCTGTTGGCAGGGGCAGCTTGGAGGACCCATCCTGAGGATCAAGACTTGATTCCAGGGAAGAAAACTCATCCCTTTAATCTCAGTTACAGTTTGTAGCTTTGTTAGTAATCCCAGAAGGTGAAAGGTGGTTTATCTTGCCCAGGCCATGACCACAAGGATTCAACATGCACCAGGCAGAGCGAGTGAAGGTGCCCTCTTGCGCTTCCCAGACCAGCCCCAGCAGCGTTTTTAGGGCTGCTGCTGACACCATGAAGCTCAACAGCAGCACAGGGAAAGCCTCCTGGGGTACAGAGCAGAAGCAAGTGCTTTCCCCAACACCTGGGGTATTTCCCAGCTCCCTCCAGCAGCAGCAGAAAGCACACACACCTGCCAGCTCACCCAATGGCAAAGAACCCCCCCTGGTAAACCGTGGTGGAAAAGGTGTTTGGTCGAAGCCTGGAAAGGCTGTGAAGTGCTGGGGCTGCACCGATGTGTGTGGAGGGACGAGTCTCCATGGGAACCACGCGGTTCTTCATCTCAAACAGGGAGCAAGCAGCCCTGTAAGGTGCCACAGCTGATGTCTCACCAGGGATGGGGGGGAAAACAGTGTCAAAACCCCTGGTGGGTTGGTGAGGCGCTGGTGGCCAAAGGGCCATTTGTGATGCTGTGGCCATTTGTTCCCGTGGCTCCTTGCCCAGCATATGCCAGGAAAAACCTTTGCCTGCTGTGTCTCCTGCTCATGCAGAGGCACCCTTGGAGCATTTTGGGGACCACCAAGCACCCTGGAAAGTGGTGCAAGTCTTTCTACCTGGGGGACAGAGGCATCTCTCCATTAATGCCAGCACATTAGAGCTGAAGGTACGTGAAGCAGGGACAAGCACCCACTGTGCCTGGCTGGACCACAGTGTCCCACACCAGGTCCCACCCAAACACCCGGGTAGTGGTGGGACACCAGCTGTATTTAGGGTGACAGAGACAGGACAAGTAGAATTTACCACCAGAAAAACCTGGATTTTATGATAAAACCTCCTGGGCTGGGGTATTCTAAAGGATTTTTGCTCTTTTTCTCGCTGAACTCCTTTTGCAAACCCCAAAAGGTGCCCAGTGATGCCAAATGTCTGGAATGTTGGAAACATCCCGGCACTGGTAGCGGCTCCTTTGGTGCAGGACGGGGCATGATGGCAGCTTTTGCCCCCCCCTCCCCTACAAAATGGATTCAAAGCACACCAAGCCACCCACCCACTTCCAAGGTCCCAACTGGGTCTAACTGGGGCCTTTCTTGCATGTTAAAAATCGAAGGGTGAGCGTTTGAAGGGGTGTTTGATGCTGTGCAAGGGGCAGTCAGGCCTAGGGCTCTGCAGGAGCTGAAATACCCCGGAGCTCTTGAACCCGCCCAGGCCTGGCATCGAGTTTCTCACAGGAATGTCGTCTTTGCTGTAAAGCTGGAGTCCCAGGGCTATCTCTCAGCTCATCAGAACTGAAAAATCCCCGTGTGTTTCAGTGTTTTGGTACCAAGGCCCTTGCAAAGGTCGGGCGCTGCAGCTCGGGTTTCTCCGGAGGGTTTCAGACCCCGGGAACGCTCCGTTTCCTGTCTCACGTGTCTAGAGAGGAGCAATGGGGAGGGCAAGAAGGGCCAGGGCTGATCCCAGGGCTGATCCCATCACCCCCACTGCCCATCGGTGTGGTCCTGAAACCAGAGCCCTCTGGAGGGTGATGGAAGGCCAGAGGTGGCTCAGCCCAAACACTCAGAGTGGGTTGGGCAGGGAGTTATGTTTTGGGGTGGGGATTTATGGGATTTATTACTGCTCTTCAGCTGGTGGGGATGGGAACAGGAGACTGGCAAAGTTGTAGCAGCCTCTACCAGCTCATCCCCCAGGGCCGGGTCACCTCTCCCACAACTCACTGGCCTCTGGCCATCCTGCACTGGGTCCCTCTGTGTGGATCCAACACTACCCAGGCAGAGCATCCCAATGGGGCTCAGCCTCCTACACCTTGTGGAATCATAATTGAAAAATAATTGCCATTCAAATGAGGATATTGGCCACAGCAGGTGGCTTTGAGTGCCCCCACCCATCTCCAGAGCTTAAGGAATGGGTGGCTGCATTGAGGTGGAGCAGGACAGACTAATGGCTTGTGGAATTGGTTTCATCCTCTGTGAACACAGATGGATGATGGATGGTTCCTTAGAAGACCACAAAATTGTTTACCCAAAGTCACCTAGAGTTGGAGGGGTGGCACAAACACTGGTGTGTCAGCACAACGCAGAGGAGCTGTGCTGCACCCCCCACCCCCCAAGTCTAAAGCTGCTCCAGGCAGTGACCTCGCAGCTTGGGGCTTGTCCCATCTCCAGCCCAGCCAAGAGGGCTCTCTACCCTTGCAGAGAGGGAACACTTTGTAAGCCAGCAGGACAGCACAGGTGGAAAATGAGTTTACAACACAACCACTTCCAGGATGAAGAGCCACTGCTGTTTCTGACTAGGACAAAGAACTGCCAGAGCTCATATTAAGTGATACTGCTGAAAACTCACCTCGATTCCTCCATCTCCAATGAAGGAAGGGGTGGCTGCAGTGCAGTTGTGGCTCTCCCTGCCTATCACAGCCCAAACCATGGGACATCACAGCACCTGAGGGAGCCTGGAAGAGGACAGAAATGTTTTGCTGTAATAAAACCCTCCAGGAACTAACTGGAACCGGGGTGCTTGCAAAGCCCATACTGCTCCCAAAGGCGATGGCGTGAAGAGACATCTCTTGTCCTGGCACAACCCATCTGCCACACAGAGACCCCTCTGTCCTGTCTCAGCTCTAGGAGCATCTCCCCACCACCACGCTTGGCCCATTTCATCCATCCAAGCCGCGGTTGTGCCGTACCCGGTGCGACAGCTCCGGCTGGTGGCTGCCAAGGGCTGTGAACAGCACTTGCACGGAGACAGGAGGAGAACGTGGGTATGGCAAGCAAACACCTCGTTTTCCTGCTTGTATCAACCTACTTAACCACGGGAGGCAGGAAAAAATAACCACAGGTGCTTTTGCTGAACACTCCACACGTACATACAATGCATATTTTCCATCTCTGCTCTCTGCAGCACAGTGAGGAAGAGATTTAATTACACCCAAACTCTACTAAATCAAGAAGAGAGACAGTTAAAAACAGAGGGGAGAAAAAATACCCAACATTTAATTCAATTTATTTAGCAGCATCTTTATTGCAACAAAGGTTTTGTAATAAAACGCAGCAAAACTAATGTCTCCACTTTACATGATTAAAAGCCATGTAGCTAGAAAGGTGGGAGGGAGGGAGACCAATAAACCCACTGGAGTGAGACATGCAATTTCGTTAACACAAACAGCAGGCACTTCATGTTCTAAAATTAAACACCTGAACTTAGGCTGTGCAGAACACCCGAGTAAAAACCACCCGAAGATCTCTCTTCCCCTTCCGAAGGACAGCCATGAGGGGCACACAGAAGGTACCATGGTTCTGGTACTCAAGTAAACAGGCAATTCAAGGCAGTGTCCTAATCTGGCTGATTATTTAATTTATTTATATTTTTATTATTGCCTCGTCGAGTGTTGAGCGTCACGTCAGCAGCAAAGCAGCCTGCCTTACACGCGGACACACACAGCAGAAACACGACCTGCTGCTTCTGGGAGGGAATAAAGGCTGGAACCCAGCTCAGTTTGGGGATTCTCCACCATCTGCCATGAAGGCTCAGACATAGGGTGCTCCAGGGCTAAAGCATGTCTACCCCATCCCACTCAGAGCCTGTTTCCACAGCCTGTGCTCAAACGCCACCAGGGAACGCATTTTCCATTCTAATATAACAAAGTGAGTCGATTTTCAGAGCTTTACTTGGTGCTTTTAATACATCATTTCATTAACAAACAAGTCAACAGTTTATAAAAATTCAGTTCTGGGTAGCTCCTAATTCTATTTTGTTCAGAATAAAGAGGTAACTGAAAGCTGAGGGGTGGGAGGTGCAACAGCAACGCGAAGGGGGAGACCCAACAGCTTTACGCACTGTGCACTCACGAGGAATCCCTGGAAGCTGCTGTGAAACAGGGAGAATGTGCTTCCACCAGAAACAAGCACAACCTATCCCAACCCCTTCAAAGGGAAAGAAACTGCTGGCTCCACACACAGCAGCTCCAGCATCTCGAGCTCAGATCCCCGTATTTCACACGTATGTACATTCATCTCAAAGACACCCTTGCTCAGTCCTGCTCCTGGGCACAGAGACCCTCACAAAGGGGCAAACTAATGTCTGTTTCAGGAGCAACAGGGGCAGTTCTTCCTCCCATGGTTGTGCTCCATAACTGCCCTTGCATGTGCTCCCCCAGGATTTCACTAGTTATGCTTAAAACTCGCATTAGCCAAGACATTTCTGAACGTGCAGGAAGCGACAAAGTTTCATCCCGAACATCAAACAGGCTGGAAACCTTTCCCTGAGTGACAGTACCATCTCCTTGATTACAAGGTACAACCTGTCCAGGAGCAGGAGGCTCCAGCAGTGCAGAATGGGGCAAAACCACCGCTTTCCATGCCTGCTCTGGACTAACATTTTGCCATATGAGGTGCCGGACTACTCCTCTCCCCACAAAAAGTTCTGATGCAACAGTCCTCAGCACTGCCACCTTCCTACCTCTGCAATCTCAATCAGCTTTATCCTTCTTCCAGTGCCACTGGGAATGTAGTTGTTGACTGCACAGGGCTGGATCAGACCTCATTTAAGCCATCTCTCACACCTTCACCTACAAGCAGGAGTCTTTTCAAAGAACTAGAGAATTCTGGCAATAAATCCCCTCGGCATTTCCACAGGACAAGAGAGGATGGGGTCTTAAAGTGCTTAACTACTGTAAAAAGAAAAAAAAAAAGATATTGTAGGAAAGAAATACATAATTTATGTTGCAAAATAGAGTACTTACAGTACATTGTACTTTAATAGCTTTTTGATATATATTTAAAACAATGGAAGGATGCATTATTAAAAAGTCATATGTCAGCACTCACAATCACATCCTGTGCTAAATCAAAACCCAGCCTGGTTTACTTGCATAACATTTAGTTCTTCAGTTCCCAAAAAAAGCACTGTTTGATGAAGGCCATTTTTGTTCTGTTTTTTTTAAACAAGAGGATCAGTTTTGTCTTAAAAATCATATACAATTACATTCAAGGGTAATCACCTCTAGAAAAAGAACAAAACCACCCCAAAAAAGCAAGTTAATTTAATATTGAACAGAATATAAACAACCCTGGAAAAGGTGATGCTATCCACGTGTAATTTTATACATATATGTATATATGAACAGATATAGATATATGTATATATAATACAGCATAAACACATCAGGAACACAATGGAATTCCATAGTAACAGCTTATACTCGTGTCTCTGCTCATTGCTGCATCATTTTAGCTCAAATTCATCAGCACCCTCAGTCACCTCCCAGTCCTGACTCCAGCACACGCCATGGGGATGCTGGAGTTGCACCAGTCCCACCAGTTATCTACTAAGAGAAGGCATCACAGGAGCTGGGCTCCTGCCCTGCCACATCCTTCCCAAAATAAACCTCTAAGCCTGTTACTGACCTGCTAATGATACTTGAACCGATCCACATAGCACCTCCGTGATCTGAAAAAACCAGAAAACAGCCCAAACCAAACACCCCCCACCTGGGAGGAGATCTGTACTTACTGTCTGTGTTGGTTATCTTTTGTATGACCCAAAAACCAGATCCTGTTGTCACTGCACTGGCTCTGATAGCTTTGGGGCATATGCCCAGCAGCCTAACTGAAAAACGAGGCGGTTTGATACAACGCAGCCAGATTGTGTTAAACCCCAGAGTTTCAGGATCAAGCCAAACAGTACAAAAGCAAGGAAAATACAAGGTTACAACATGTGGAGTACTAAAAAGCGTAAACACTGAGAGTGATTCCAGATTTTTAGAAGATGAAAAGAAAACCATGCTCTACTTCTCTCTAGCACCAAAACAGAAAGAAAAGGAAGTTCTTAGGTTTCTAAGAAAACCATTAAAAAACTTATAGGAGTCTCAGAGGCAAGCCCCAAGGGGAGAATTTCCTGGATTAAAGAGAATAGTTTTGCTGTGGATTTCTATCTTAAACGACCTGGTGGAAGTTAAAAGTGACTTCACACACTTATGATGCTTTTCAGCCAAGCCTGCTGCTTGCTTAAACCCTCGCTAGCAAGAACACAACTGGGATTACACATCCTTTAGGCTTAGCAGGGTTACCATAAGCTATACAGAAGGGGGAAGTCTCAAATACAGCATTATAATCATGCCACACAGCAGTGCTAGAAAGGACCCAGGAACAGTCCTTCAAATGCAGCAGGAAATCCAGTGCAACAGTTCGTATCGCCTCGCACGTACCATTTGCAAGGTCTTTCCTCACTAAATCCTCTACAGACCTTTAAATGAGAGTATCCAATTTTCACACCCTAACAGGATGCATATGCTCATATCATGCTGCTGTGGCAGTAAGAAAATACTCAGTATTGCAAAACCAGCTCCAGAGTGAACATCAGGGAAGAATGTCAGTGAGGATGGAGTGCGCTTTTAGGCTTGTTTTAAAATTTACAAAGTTTCAGCTCTTTGACTTAAGTCAGTTTACATCTTGGAGTAAAAGATTGTGATGCCTGTATCACAGTAAAAGATCATTTTGCTTCCCCACCAAAATCAAGTACAATCAGGATAGGACCTCAAGCTGCTTAAAGGAAAAAGTAAAAAGAAAAGTGTACAACTTATCCTGGAGAGGGAAGAAAACACTGAAAAAACCTGGCACCAACTGAACTGAATCAAACAAATTCTTTAAGAGGCAGCTTAAAAGTCTTTCTTCTTAAAAAACAATTAACATCTAGATAGGTGATGTGTCTAACTTGTGACTGACCAGCTTCTAAGGAGTGAGACACATCCCTCTCAGGAGGCATAAAAGCTATATGATAGCATTTAGACTGTAATACAAGTTGCAACCATTCGGGTAAACTCTTGCTGTGTAGTGAGTAAATCATCCAGTATTATGTAGTAAGATAGCAAGGAACACACTGTAAAAATACATCAATTATGTCATAATGCTTTTAAAAAGTGAAGATCTGGTGCTGTAGAAGTACATTATTTTCAGTTTCAGCTCCTCCCCCAAGAGAACACCCATGGTACTGCATTATACCACAGACATTTGATTTTATTTACATCTTAAGCTTTAAAGTTATTAGGTCACCGTACTTTAATTTCCTGTATGGCACCAAATTTACTTTTAAAAAAAAAAAAGTGTCTCTCTGTGTGTGTATGTGTGTACATGTGGCAGGCACCAAAATGCAACATTCCATCCTGGTTTTTTTTTTTTCCTCTAGTTTCCTACATCTCCTCATTCGGCCGAGCAGCCAGCGGAGCTCTGCAGAGGTCGGTTACATTGCCTTCAGCGCAGCAATACGAGAGCCCAGATTCTCTTGCAGGTAATACAGTAGATGGAGTTCATAGTGCTCTCCTGACTCAGGAACCCTTATACTGTGTCTCTCCTGAGGGTAGATCTAAAATATAAAATAAAGTCATCAGTCTTCACAAGAGCTGCAAGATGCAACATATAAACCAGCTGCCAGAGTTACATTTAAAAACATTTACGTAATCTCCCTGCATTAACTCATCACTTGAGCTCATGATACATCCCATCCTCTGCTGCCAGAGGCAGCCAGTTGTGCTGGAATCCATCTAGAGGCAATCAGCCAGTCCCAACTGTCCCATCATGTAAATCAGCATGCTCTCAGCTCTGCAGCACAGTCTGAGATACCTGGGCTACACCTGCACAGAACCAGTGGGGTCTAATCAAAAGCTTAAGCTTGTTCCAGACTGAACAAACGCTGCTGTACTGCCTCCAAACAGCAGATCTCCCTGGGACCAGCCTTAACAGCTCAGCTGCCTAATAGTTCACAGAATCACAGAATATTAGGAGCTGGAATAGACCTTGAAAGATCACCCAATCCAACCCCCCTGCCTGAGCAGGATCACAGAGGAATGTGTCCAGATTGGTCTGGAATGTCTCCAGAGAAGGAGACTCCATATTTCTTTTTGTTTATTCATAAAATCTTTTCAAAACAAAGCATTAGGCTCAGATAGCAGAGTTTTATCCTAGATTTCCAAGCTGCCAGCACAGCCATGTTACAAGTTCCAATTCTGGACTCCTCAGCACAGACACTTCACCTTCACATCCTGGCTCTGGCCTTACCTGTAAGTCATAGGGTTTCCCAGCTCTGACTAAAAAGCTGAGCAAAATACTAGTGTGTGCAAAGTGAACATTCTCATCCAAGAATCCGTGTAGCAGCAGCAAACGGTTTGGTCTGGGAAAAGCAAGAGACAAACATTTCACAGTCCACACCCATCCTTTAAAACACTCAACAGGAGAAAAATATTCACACCAAAGTGACTTCATTATTATAAACTGCTCTTGGATGGATATGCATCCCAAACCTATTCTTTCCTCCTCTAAAAGTTCTTCCTGCATGTGCACATCACAGTCAGACTTTTCATCTGTATATTTCCTTTATTCTCAGAGTATTTCCCAGCTTGAACAATACAACAGCTTAACATTTGCTCAGATTCACTGCTGATTTTGGCAGCTCTGTGCTGATCCAGCCTTAGAGCACGCAGAAAGCATCCTGATCAACTCCTTTTTGTCTAGCTTAATGTGGCTCTAGAGTGCTAATCATATAATTGAAGATATGTTTGTCATTTCTTTAGACATAAAAGATAGTCTTTAATTACAGCTAGGATAAAAGGGATTACATGGAACAGCCTGTAATTATGTAAATGTTCATTCAAGTCTATTGAGTTTATTAGTGCTGGGATTCAGTATTTTCTTTTTTTAAATAATGATTTAATACTAGCATTTGTGATTCCAAGATTCAATTGCCAAGAACAGGGAGATAAAAATATGTCCACAGGGCTTGAAGTTTCCCTGTGGAAGAAGCAGAAGAGTCAGAACCATACTTACTCAGAAGGAAACTTCTCAGCTTGCATGGCCACTGACCCTAGATAATAGCCCTGCTCGTTGTGGTCGGGGTGGCCCATGTAGCGCTCTGTGTAACCAGTGTCATAGAAAATCCACAGCGTGACAGGTGCTCCAGCAACAGCAACCTGCAAGTTCAACAGAGCTGTCAGCAAGGACAGGGGCAGCAACACCTGAGGCCCTCATCTGGGCACGTCCCTCCCTCCCATATCTCTATCCCAAAGCAACTCCAGTCACCCAAACCACAGAGAATTCAGAATCCAGAGCCTGCAGTGGGGAACAAACCCAAGCAATCCTTCCTCTGCCTCCCACAGTTCATAGATATCAGCACAGATCACTTACAGCCTGTGCACACTGAAAACAAGGATGATTCTACAGACAAATCAGAAGCAACTTTAAAGGTGTCACCTGCCAGGCTTGCTGAGGGATGTGGATTTTGTGCAGAATGCAGAACACCCTGCTTTTGGGTTGCAAAACATTTGTCCATTTGAATGTCTAACAGTGACTGGGATCAAGAGCTCCCTAGGACTCAGCAAATCACCTTGCTTAGCTACCACCAAGCTTTCCCCCAAGCTTGCAGAGGGGCTTGTGAGAAAAAGACCAATGAGGAATAAAATCCCATAAAACCCAACACCAAAACCTGCTTTACAAGGCAGGTATTTTTAAAGTAAAAATATAACAACCCTTAAGGACTTGACAATTATTAAACCTCCCAAGAATATTCAGGCTGGGCTTGGACAAAATAAGGTCAGCCCCAAAGCACAGCCCAAGAGCAATATCCAGCTCTTACCACATCTCTACCTTTGAGACTTGCCCAATAGCAGGCTGGCCATGCACTATAGCGGTCTAAAGTCACAAGAACCTCTTTTTGGTATGACTCCCCATCCCCAGGTTGCCCTCCTGGCTGCTTTGGAGCACACCAGTGTGAGCAATTTGATCTGGGAATGGATCAGTCTGCAAGAAAACTATTCCCTCAGGGCAGGAAAGAGGGGAGGAGAAAGAGAAGAGGGTGTCATTTTTCAGGAGGATCATTTCCCTTTGTTGGTTCACAGCACAAAGAGCTCCACTGACACAAAGTGGGCAACAGCTGAGGCTGTGTAAGGTACCTTCAGTGTAGCTGACCTGAGATTGGTATAGCTGTGCCAGCACAGTTAAGTTATAGCAACCTCAACAGCCCAACAGTTTAAAATTCTCTAAGATGGTTCCAGAGAGGGACAATCCTTTGTGCTCAGCTTGAACAGTTGTTCAAGGTGTGCTCTGCCCAGAAGGATCCTGCTCACACTAATGCAGGAAG
>VXBZ01009450.1:0-17877 GCA_013399135.1 Heliornis fulica
GGAGGCAGCCCCTCGGGCTTCTGGATACAGACAGGCATGAACTGGAAATCCAGTAAGAACTCCCGGTCATACTGCTTCTTCCCACCTGGGTCCAGGGGCTTCCACTGCTCTGTAAGGAGAGAAGGTGCCTGAGATTCATAGGTGACAACAAAACCTCTGCTCTCCAAGACACTGTTCAGGTAAATTCCAAGGGGAGAGGTTGCTACAGCTACTCTGAAGGCAGCAAGGAGAGGAATGCAGAATACACGTCGCGTTAAAGGCTGTACAGCGATGGGGAGTACAGAGCCAACTCCTGGGGCAGCCAGCCAACTCAGCACCAGCTCTGCTTTTAACCCAGGCCATCTCCTCTGAGCTGACTTTCACTCCTCCTGACAACCTAATGCAGCAGTTAAAGCTGGGTTTGTGTAACGGAGACTCTGCGCTGAGAGCAGAGCACCACGTGGGACACAGATCCCTTGAAAATGGGAAAACATCCCGTTCGTAACAACCCTACTGGAGGTAATGGTGGGAACCAGAAGAAATCACACCAGCACAAGCCACACTCAAGAATCACAACTTTTCACCCTTTTGTTCAGTGTTTTCCGGGCAGAACTGCGACACAGAGGACCCTGAGTTACACAAATCAAGATACAAACCTGCAGCAAGGAAAATAGTGTCTGGTAGCCTGGAAACAGGGTTTTCCTTGCCACCAGGCAGCCTGTTCGAAGCTGGAAAAGAGAAACCCGGACTTGCTCAGCAGCCAGGCTGACCAGTCAAGGCTCTGAGCGGGCAGGTGTGTTTTTATCCAGAGGAAAACATCCATCCGAGATGCTGCCTTTGCCTTTCAGTGACGTCAAACAGCACTGCTCCGCCTTCATCCGGCCTGTTAAGGTTTTTCATTACTTCTGTGATTTTTGGCAGCTTTAGGTTTTGGGTTCTCACCATCCTCATTCCCCACAGAGGCCACGGATAGAGATTTATTTCAGGCAATGGGTTTTAATAACTGGGAACCAAACTACTCAAAATTTCAATTTCTAGCAGAGCCTTGGGATAGAGGACTGCAGAGAATGGTTTGGCTGGTTATCCCAGTTGGAATTCCCAGCCAGCTGCCGCTGTGCCACACCACCCTCCATTTATCACGGAAAAGCACCGACAGCAGCAAGAAACAGTTTATATGTAGCTTCCTTCCTCTGGAAAGCTCTCAATAAGCTGTTTTAACGTGAAAAGCAGCTGGAGAGCATCACAGACAGGGGTCTGAGTCCCCCAGAGAGGGGAGAGACTGGGATCTAATGCACAATTCCTCCTATAGTTGATTTAAAGGCAAAAATAAATCCTGTTTTAGCAAGAACAGAGCCAAACCTGGGGATTAGTGCACCAAGAGGCCAGGTTTGCTTTGTGACAGACAAGTCCTGTGCCTGCTGCTTCCCAAGGGATTAGAGCTGCACCCCCAGCTGAGCGAAAGGATGTCCGGACCCAAACCAGGATCAGTGATCGACACGAGCGTTTCGTAGAGATGGCGGCTGATCTACTGGACTGGTCAGCCAGTGCTGAGCCATCAAGAGGCCTTGATGTCTTCTCCTGACGATCCCATACTTCCCAGTTAATGAAGGAAAAGCAATTTAGGTCTTTGTCCAAAGTGGTGCTGAAGTACCAACTGCCGTGAACTCAATGGCAACGCTTCTTCCCGACACCTCGTGCAGGCTCCCACTGTCCTTCCTTATTCTGTTCCCTACTCTTGAATTTCTGAGCTCTTAAGAAAATGACTGATCTATTGTAAGGGAGCTTCACCCAAGTAAGAGATGGCTTAAAAATTGGCACCAACCACAAAGTCAATTTATCTCAAGGTCTCTTGTAACGAGATCAATTAATAGAGGTTCAGGTCTACAAATTAAATATCTTAATAAATACCAAAATCACCCTCAGGTACTAAACAGCAACAGAATAACCATGTCCTGTGGGCCCAAACTTGAATTATTTTATCCACAGAACTGCTCACAGTCCAAGAGCCAAGTTCAGACTGAAAACCATGTACTGTTTCTTTCCTTTTCCTTGCTCTTTCCATAATCTGAAGACCCGTGCACATGCTCAGCCAGGAGATGCCACCTCTGTGCACACACGTACTTGCACCTAGTGCCCAGTCAGAGCTCTCCAATTTCCTCTTCAAGAAGTGTGTCCAGTGAAATGGTCTTTCTTGGATTGATCTTAGCTGCCATTTCCACCCTGCCTCAGCCAACACCCACACGTACAATAAATCCCAGGAATCATGAATTCCCTCTTCTCTTCGTTACCACCAGCCAGAGGAAACGAAGCCGCCCCTCGCGCCCCCAAAGTCTCTCCAAGCCTCTTGGTGAGTGGGTCCCGGAGGAGGTGGACACAGCGAAAGCCTGTGCCCACTCCCAGCCCCACAGAAACACCCTTCCTGCCGTGGGGAAGACACAGGGGGCACAAGCAGCCCTTAAAGGAGGGAGACAGAAAACCAAGTCAGCATCCAAGAGTCTGAAACAGGATTTACCTGGTTTGTACTGGAACGCTGGCCCTTCGCTGGAGCTCTCTGTGAAGCCTGGGTTTGCATCGGTTCCTTCTCCCTCTGAAACGCTCTCAGCACCGTTCCGGACAGGTTCTGCTTCCCGCTCTCCGTTTTCTTCCACAGGTTTTGATTTTTTAAGCTCAGAGGGGTCTCTCTCCAGTTGAAACCCATGGCTTATTTTCTCCTGTTCAGATTCAAGTACTTTATCACCTGAAAGTTCCTCTTCTGCTTTAGGCTGAAGCACAGACAGAAACACAGAGGTAACGTTAAAAAACACCCCGACAAAATTCAAAGCACGATGAAAAAGGCTCTTGGTTTATTCACACAGTGGTTTTGCACCCAAGAGGGACACATACACCTCTTCAACAGCGGTAGGGAGAGCTGCACCACCACACAGCGCAACCGCACGACGTATCGGCTCGTTACCGCAGATAACCCACCGATGATTAACAGCACAACTGGACAGACATGAAGTTACTGGGATGGGCTGGATGGAACTGTTCAGCCAGTGTGACAGCCATGAGCAATCCCAGCTGGGGATGACAACCTCACTTGTCCCCTCTCCAGCACCTCAGGGGCTACTGCTGAGGGCACGGTGTGGGGGATCCCTCCTTCAAACACACTTTTGCCACTGCAGATCCCAATAAATGGGGTAAGGTGACAAAGAGCTACAACTTCAGCATCTTGGCTTGAGGAAAAAGCATCAGTAACATTCCTGCTGGTTGGAAAGCTTGCCAAGGACACAGCATGAGCGGTGGGAATGTGCTTCTCCTGGGAGAAAGCCCACCACAATGAGGAAAAGACTTAATCGAGGATGTTCCAGAAGGGGATCTTGATCATTCCACCTCTCTCCCTGAGGGCACTGCACCCTAAAATATCTTTCTGAGTTTTTTTTTTTTGTCGAGGGGATACTCTAAAAAACTTAGTGGTGAAAATTCCAAGTGGTCCAGGAGACACAACTCCAAATGATGAGAAATCATACAAAGCTCACCCAGCCCAAATTTCCTTGTAATACCCAATCAGCAGCTTTTCCGAGCTGCCACAGCACGATACCTCATTTTAATCATCTCTTACCCCACAGACAGCAGGGAGAACTCTTCTATCCCATCTGTACCCTGTGCACGAGCTCACCTGCTGCTTCGGTGGAGACACCACAAGCATTTTCTTCTAAAGAAGAAGAACCATCCCCCAGCCTCAAGATCTACCCTGCAATGATGTGCTGCTAACACAAAACTGCTCAATGGGGTCTGAGTTGAGGAGGAAACGGCAGGTGAGTAATAACTGAAGGAGAACAACGCTTCTGCGTCACATCCACCCCACTGCAGATATATATACGCACACGGGGCCGGGATTTGGGTATTTTTTACTCTCTCAACCCCTCTGATCTACTGTAACCCCAGATTTACCCAGGATATTAAAGAGGTTCCTCCTACAATATCCCTACTGGAACAGCAGCACGGGAAATGTTCATTTCTCATGTTACTGTCGAGCTGGTGTTGCCCATCGACAGGGAAAACTAATCTTCTGCCATGACATGACAACGACATCACTGTGGAAAGAACCACCAAACGGCACCGCAGTGGCCTGGGATACACACAGCCAAGTGCTAAGGGGTTCAAACCCACTTTTACCCACTTGTCACTGGAAGGACAGCAGCTACACCTTCCTCAACACTGGAAGTCCTTAAACCGGGCACCGAGATTGAAAACTGAAAAGTTTCAAGAACAGACCGAAAGGCTGGGGAACAGCACAGTTCCCCCCAAAAAGGCTTCCCTGGGTCCCCATGAGACAACTAGAAACATCACATCTAAAACACAACTACAAGAGAACATCATCATCATCATCATCACTAAACTGTAATGAAGCAAGACCGGGGTCCCTCTTACCTCGGTTTCCGCCTCTGTCACCTCCTCAGTGGCTTGGGTCTGGTCTTTTGGTTTCTTCCACGTCTTTGGTGCAGTTACAGCTGTTTGGGCTGAAATACAAGTGTACATCTATTACCCAGCTACAGCCCACGGAGTGAATTTGGCCGTGGGTGATGCGCTTCCCTCCCGCGTGCTTGGTTTGACGCACAGGGAAATGAAGCAGTCGCAGCCTCGCAGAGGATTCCGCTTCCTATAACCCCTTTTGGTGTCCATGTGGTAGTAACACAATCGTTAGCGTGACACTAAGGCACAGTAACTGTTTAACAAGCTGCTTGAAATGATACTTGAGACAGCAAGGAGTTCACTGCCAGCGGGGTAAAGACCATGCAGGGCAGAAGGAAACCATCAGAACTGGAATGCTGTTGAAGGCTCAAACAGTGGTGAGAAGCGAAGGCTTTTCTCAATGGATTTTTCTCAAGAAGTATTAGAAGGATTCACCATTGTCTGGACCATTACCATAATGAGGCCAAAAATTCCAGGATCTTACCCAAAAGAACAGCTGCTTCCATCTCGCTCTCCTGAGCTGGATTTATATTTCCATTTCAAAACAGGTTTAACAGCTCCACCACCCATTAATTTCCCTGCCCAACCTACTTAAAACTTCCTATTTCTGTGACCAGCAGTGATTTCCTCCAATCCCTTTTCCCCCACCAGAAGGTCACAGAAACCACATGATATACCAGGAGGAGACAAAACCATTCAGCCAACACTCCTGTAAGTTGTCACAAGTGCTACCAGCTCAAACTCCAACGCGAGGCCTACGCGTAGTTAACGCTGAGCACCAACAGAACTATTTTGTGATTGAAATTTACTATAACCAGGGGTATCATCGCAGACAACAGGTTTTTATCTCCATGCATAACACCCCAAAAGTGAAGGTTAACACATAATATATGAAATAGTCTAATTCAAACAGTTAAACATCATCTGGTTCTTCAGTTCCCTCCACCACAAAATCTGTTACAATTTAGTGAAAATTGAGTGGTTTTCACAAGTCAACCCACTGTTTTATGGCTGGATGGAGAGTCCCCCACTGCCACAATGCAATGCCACCTTGTTTGGTGATGCCATGGCCACATTTTGGGGTTTTTCTTCAAGAAGAAGGTCAACTCGACCTAGGAATGACCTAACCACTGCTACAGCTATGGATTAGCCCCCAAATTTTCATTTCATCTCACTCAAGCTCAAACTATGTTACAGAAACATCCACATTTCACTCCCAAATGCACAGAAAGTCACTCTGGGTGATGGATTTGGGACTGGCAAAGGTGTGGGGCGTTTCCTTCCTCCACGGCCAGGACATGAACGTAGTTGTTTCTCAACAAGGCCTTTTTTTCCACCCTTTGTCAAAAGACAGCTGAGGGACATGACCCTGCTGAGCCTCCTGAATGAGTCTTGTGGCTTTTGCCTTCTTTTCATCATGCTCTGGGGCGTCCCTACATGAGGATGCTTGGCCAACACTTGCCTTTAATCCCAAAACATGGCAGCAGCCCTGCGGTTATGCGGCTGAACCACCCGACTATATTTCAGGGCTGGAGACATTGCTCAATTTTTCCCCTCTTAAAATAGCAGACATTAGGTTTTTCCTTTTTTTTTTTTTTTTTCCCCCTGTTGAATTCTCATTTCTGCTACAAGAACTGCCTCAACAGGAGAATTCATGTTAATGTATGCTTTTAAGTGAGTTTGAGTGCCAGCCCTCCTAAACCAGGATAAGGGTACTGGTATCATTCAAAACCAGAGTTTCACCTTTCCACGAGCTGCTGGGAAACCCAAACCCACCGTGCCCAGTTTGGCTCCCATCTCCTGACACTTCCTTCTGGTGTGTCTCTCCATTTTCCCGCCCCCTCGAGGGAAGGACACAGCCCTCACGCCACTAATCTGACTTCTGCCCAAACATGGCGTCGCTTCTGCCCTCACACATGTCCTGAACGCGCTCTCAGCACGCTCTGACGTGGCAGGTGGGAACTTGTTTCCATTGGAGAAGGGACACGGGCAGTGCCAGCGTGCTGCCAGCTCCGTGCAAGTACAGGAGAGGACAGGAGTGAAAACACCCATCGGCATCAGAGCTCACTGACCATATGTCCATCCTAAACACTTCTTTTACTTCATTACTTCTGCTCTTTTCATTATTATTTAAGATATTCTCCCATTTCTTTTAAAATTGGAATTACAACCAAATCAAATCCCTCTTTCCCAACTATGCTGTGTGTCACCACCAGCACTACCAGCCCTGCCCAGCAGACCCAGCTCTCCAGCCACATCGTGTCGTCCAGCAGAAGCTCTCTCTGCAGGAGATACCCTCGCCAGCGAGCCCCCAGCCAAGCCAGACAGAGAAGGCAGGCTCCTGTCTGATGTGGGTGCCATTTGTTCCGTGCCAATTAATGCCAGCTCCAGTATTTTCATGTTTTAGCCAACACACCACTGAAAATCCAAAGCAAAGACTCACCACTGCCTTACAGCTCATGGGAAGGAAAACATATTCCAGTGGGGGATGGCAGCAAACCAAGACAAAGGCGACACCTGATTTATGTTTCCAACTCTCCAGCTCTGGAAGCTGGAGAGTATTTCTCCAAGATTATTTCCAATTACTGCCCCATGTAAGTTGCTCGTTACAGCCTCAGCAGCTAAGAAACCCAGGGACTGGCAGTCGGTTGGGCTACTTTATATTGAAATAATTCTCATAAATTAGCTCTGTGAGAAACAGCCCTTTGAGTTCAAAGCTCCTCTGGTGTCCTGTGGTCCCAGGAGTAATGCCTGGAACAGAAAGCAACCTCTGATTTTCCTCTTTGCTTCTCATAATAACCATGACAAAGATTGCATCAAAGGAGGAGTTCAGAGCGTGGCCTAAGGGCTACAGTCTTCTGCAGAAGCTCCACTCCAGCACCAGAAGTTTACCCAGTTTGCTTCCCGGGAAGCGCTGGTCCCTCACTGCAGCCGGCAAAGCTACTGCAGAAAAACCAGAATTTAATACCCAAAGTGACTGTGCACCAGCGATGCCAGAACTGGAGCGATGGAAGAACAGGCTGACCTGTGCCTTTCTCCCTGCAATTAAGAGAGCAGGCATTAATTACATGCAAGGCTGCATGCTCTTGCCCTATGCAGGTAACAGCTCTGCCCAGCCCAAAAACCTCCCGGCAGTCGTTCCTGAGCAGGCAGGATCGGTGTCTGCTGGCAGCAGGGTGAGCACGTCTCATCTAGCCCCACAGTTCACGAGGGCTCAGAACAGGACAGTCAGAAACCACCCACCCAGGTACAACATCCTGCCTGCCAGGACAGAACCCGCTGTTCTCAGTGGTTGAGTGCTCTGAAACCCACCAAACCTTCCCCGTTCTGCAGGGGGACCAACAGAGCCGATGAACAGGCTGCAGCTGAACCAGCTCCTATCAGCCAAGGAGAACCAGCACCATGTCTACCTTTGTTATGCCCACTGACACAACCCAGGGAACCCAGAGCAGAATGAAGTGTAAAATAGCAACGGGCATCCTCCAATTTCTGCAAAGTCAGATTATGACAGAGGTGCTGCTGTAGACATCCTCTGCCTGGGAAAGCTGGTGGAGACCTACTGGAATGGAAATGTTGAGGTTCTCCTGGATCCCCAAAGAGGATCAGCCCCTTCAGCCCCGGCCTCTTCCTGCAAACACTGAGAAATTCATTGTCTTGGAAAGAAAAAAAGATGAACTGCTGGATAATAAAGACATTTGAAGGCCTCTGGAGCCCATATTCCTTTCTCTAGAGAGAGGTGGAGTGTTCTGCAACTGCACGGTCGTGCCACGTCAGGGAGGAGGGAGATGAACATCTCCTTCAGAAACCCCCAGGGTTTTAAGGGCTGTAACTGTAAAAGTGAGACTGGGGAATAAGTGCTGCAGCACTGAGATTACTCTTCAAGGCCTCAGGTCTGAGGAGTGTCCCAGTGAAGTCAGATCAGCTGCCTTTAAAAGGAATAATGCAGTGGGACTCGTGGCCAGACCGCTCTGTGAGAAGCACACGCTCCTACTGACCTCCCCAAAGCAATCCTGTTACAAATCACAGAGCTCAACACTTACCACCACATCCCTTAGCCCAATTTCTATCCTATCTCTAGAGGTCATAAAAAACCCCAACTCTTGGCATCCAGTCCAAGCAGAGCACAGAGTAATGCAGCCCTTTCTCTCTGCTCTCCAAGCCCGGCATTTGCAGCGTAAGGCAGAGACACGCGACTCCTCGTTCAGCCCAGACCCCTGAACTAGCAGTCACCTCTAGATGATGTTACTTAAAGCTCTCCCCCCCTCTACCAGGAAGAATTAGAAAACCAATGCTAAAAGAAGAAAAGGTTTGTAACACACCACCACAGTTCTACATCATTAAGGAAGCGGCAGAGCACAAAAAAGACCCTCTCAGAGAGGATCTTGCTTTATTTCTCTTTCCTTGAAGTACTGCGCTTCTAACAGCGATCAGAGATTGAAGTGATCTTTTTTGGGACTTGAGAAACATTTGGTTTGCTGTTGCTGAAGCCAAAGCACCAGCTAACATGTGCTGCCTAGCATAACGACACCAGAGCATTAAAATTAATCTTCCACCTAATTAAAAGCCCGAAGCATTGTCTGTAATATTTCTGGTTTAATTTCCACTGCAGGATGCTACAGCAAGGGATGATACTGCGAGCTGGAACCCGGCTGCCTAAAACCCCACTGACACAGAGTCCCGTTTCTCTACTTTGTAAGGAAATTAATTTGTGTTATGAAGTAGCTCAGATTGGAAGAACAACAAGTGCCAGAGCAGTGAAATGACCTGGGTAAAATAAAAATAGAAGAAGATTAACAGGAAAAAAAACCAACCCACAGCCCCGTGGCTGGTAGAGCGAAGGGATCGTTCTGATCTTCTCTAGATGCTGGGGTTTATTTAAGATCCAGCATATGGAGGAGCGCAGCGCTACACAAACATGGGACAAGGCCAACCTCAGCTTTTAATTTCATTTAATCCACGGGGGAGCAAAGCCCTGGACACTGTTACACATCTACTGCTTGCGTGAAAAAGAACAAGCTGAAGAGACCCACCTTATTTTAACTGGTACTTAAAAAAGCCCCAACAAACCAAGCTGGTCTCTACTCTTTCCCGTTTGTTTCTTGTCCAAACTTCCTCAAACTCGAATGATGTTCAAATAAATCGCCTCAACTTCCCAGCTCCAAGCAGATCACAAAGCAGGGTGGGAAAGAGAACACATTTACACCACAAGGTGCACGTAACATCCCTCCAGCTGCTAAACAGAAAGAAACTCATCGATTAAACTTCTTGTTCCATGGTTCCATTTCCAGGAAGTTCTGGAAAAAAGCCCAGTTTTCTGAGAAAATAGAGGAAATAAAAAGCCACCGGTCTATACAGCTCCATTAAACGTGCACTCAGCGGTGCGACAGGGCACGCAGCAAAGGCAACAGCACGCGGAGAAATCGCTTTGATTTTAAGAGGCAGCCACAGAAATGCCAATTTTTAGTCACTGATAACAAGCCCTTACACCTCCTGGAGTAAAACACCTCGTTTCCTCAAAGTGTCAACATCAAAGAGAAGGGAAGAGCTGAGCAGTAAGGAGGGAACTTTGCTTACGTGTTACTTTTGCAGAGGAAAACCAGATGCATCATTAATTAAGGCTGGGTGGATTGAGGTGGGTGACACTCAGAGCTTCAGTCCTTCAAAGAGCTTTGATTTTCATTTACCCACGTCTGGTACCAGCACAACACTTTTTTTTTTTTTTATAGTTGGGGGAAAAAACCCCACCAAACCAAACCCCACCGGTTCATCCCAAACCCNCTGTCCCTGTGAACAACAGTCATGCAACACAATCACATCTTTTTCTTCTTTGCAGATAAGAAACATTCTGTGGAACCCCAAGATCCCTTTTTCCTCCATCCTCCAGTTCACCACACCCAACGGCGGCACCGAACGCTTACCTGGGACAGGACTCTTGCTCGAGTTTAAACTCTGAGCCTCCTCGCTCTCCTCCAGTTGCCCATCTGCTTCTGTCTCTTCCTTCTTTTCAGTATCTTTGACCTCTTCGTTCACAATAGTTCTCATGCTCTCCTCTCTTTCTAAATCTCCCTGAACAACAGGGAGGGCACTAGGAGGCGGGAGAGGAGGTGGAGAAGGAGCCGTGGTGGGAACAGCAGCAGCAGCAACGGAAACCAGAGGAGGAGAAGGAGGTGGAGGGGTGGGAGGTGGAGTGGGAGGAGGAGAGGGAGCAGCGTGAAGAGCACTGGAAGGTGGCACGCTTTCCACTTCTGCCGGAGGTGCTTCCGGTGCCTCCAACTCAACAGTCAATGGCGCAACTTCCGCCTGGGCTACATCTACGACGCTCTCTGCGGCAGTCACTTTTTCACTAACTCCATTCATTTCGTTAATTAGATTAGTACTAGCAGTCACTGGAATATCACTAGATGCTACACTACTGGGCTCCTTGCACAACTCAGCATCAGCCTCTTCCGCTGGCGAAGGGTCTGACGTGTCTGTGCAGGGCGTGGCGTTAGGTAGAGGCTTCGCCTCCTCCTCCGGGGAAGGGAGTTCACATTTCTCTTCCGAGTCAGCTGCAAACGTGGATTTACTGGGGACAGCGACAACAGCAGCAGCAGAAACAACTGCGACAGGAGCAGCCGGGGTTGGTGACGGAGCAAGAGGAAGTTCTGGTGGGGTCTCCACCGAGGTGGCCTCAGCCGTCTGGCCGCTTTGATCTTCCCTCTCGACAGCAGGTTCTGGTCTGAGCACTGGAGAGGGTGGTTTTAATACTGGATCTGGGTTTGGCTTCTCTTCTGGGAGAGGTGAAAAAAACAAACAGTGATGTTACAAACAGCAAACCAACTCCATTCTCCCTCACTGCGGCTCCTTCCCTTGCTTCCTCTGGCCTGTCCCCACCTGCTCCTCCAGAAGCGCCCAGAAAGGCACCAGCGGCACCTCAAGCTAAACCCTGGCACCTAAGGGCAAGGTCCACACAACCCAAAGCGGGTGAGCCCCAAAATGTAAACCCTCCTCCTGTCTTTGAGCATGGGCCATGCAGCAAATGCAGTGTTGTATGGACAGGACACAAAGTATCTGACAAAATGGGGATTTTATGCAGAAACTGCTGCTAAAAATACATTTTTTTTATTGACAGAAGATGGGAAACTCCTCCATGACGGACAACGAGCCGTTCCTTTACGTGTGCCATACTTGGACATCTCTAGTTAATATTTCCACTTACTCTTTCCCTGCTTTTCCCACCTCTCTCCAGCACACCAGACACAGTCCCCTTGCTTTCCCAGAGATAAGCCCCTTCCCAATGAAAGAAAATCCCCAATAAGTGACAGCGGCACAGCTGCCACCAAAGAACACCATCGTTCCCCTCCTGATGTTTGTGGGCAAAGGGAATTGAGCCAGGTGGGAACAGATCTGTGAAATATGCACATGTATCAAACCCAACCCCAAGATATCGTGTGTGGAGAAGTTCCAGTATTTCTTTCTCCTCACTGGTGACACTTTGCTGTGACCATCACGCAGCACCTCTGAAAGATGACCCCCGAGGTCTGCTGCGATGCTGTGTAACAAGTGATGAGTCAAGATCCTGAGAGATCCTCTCCTTCCTCTGCTTGGACAAGATTTAGACTGTGAGATCCTGCTAAAGAAAACGCCTCTGTGCCACAACTCTGCCAGTTGTGGGGGAGACAGGGATCATGGAAGTCAATCACACAGACGGCAGCGACCCAACGGTCCGGTGCCCAGTCAATGTGACAAGGGGGGAGCTCTGCCTGGTCAACACAACATGCCCCCCGTGCCTTCTGAGCACAGAAGCAACAGGGAAATACTTCAGGATGCTGCCACCACACCAAAACAACAATTCTTGAAAAGCCAGAGGCACAAACGTTCTTGGTGAGATTAGGAAATCAAAGAACCAACCCAAATGATCAGAAAAAATCAGATCTTGGGTCTTCCCAACCCCTGCTAGCTTTCCATTTGGGACTTATGCAACAGGTAGGCTGGAGGAAAAGGGTTTTTGAAGGAGAACCCATCCAAAACTGCCAGGAGCATCAAGTCCCATCTTCAGGAACAACTAGTGCAATGAAGAGCTTTGCTTCCACATGTTGGCAGCCCACTGTGCTCACCCTAACACTGCTGGCCAAAGCAGCAGCTAATCAACCTCATGAGGCACGTAGGGAGATGCCTTTGGAATGGGATCACAAATGAGGAAGAAAAGACAGGACAAAGTCTTCCAACAGCTGATTCTGAAGGCTCCATGAAAGAGGAAAAAAAAACCCAACCAAACCAAAAGAGCTGGGAACTCAGAAAAAAATCCCAAATGCATCACCTCTGATTTCTGGAACATCCTTTGCAGAAAACTCATGGCACACTCTTGCCATTTAGAGATCACTATAAACAACTGCCTGGATAGTCTCTCCCTTGAGTCAAATGAGATTGCTCAAAAGTAAAAAAAAATAAAATAAAGCATTTGGAGTGTCTGGAGAAACATCACAAGAGATAAAACCCACAGCAAAACAATACAACAGCATTTTAAACATGCTTTCATTGAACAAGACCCTTATTGGACAATAAGCAAAATTCAAGGAGAAAAGTGACTTGAAAAGGGGGAAATTCATAAGAATGATGAGCAGATTTGACTGATGGGAATTAACTTGACTGACCATAATGGAGAACCAATCTCAAAGTCCTGGCAGAGGAACATCCAGGAAGGGAAAACAAACCCCAGTGCAATTCATCCCAACGGCGTCGGATCTCTTACCCTCAACTCCTCGTGGTGTATTTAGGAAGTACCTACTGGAGGTGTGAGGCCGTGCAGGAGGAAAGCCTGCTCCATCAACAGCTATTTTTCACTACTTCCAGATAAACACAAACCTTACAAAAAACTCGCTCTCCCTTCAGAAGACTTCAACCACCTCACTAGGACAGGCCCTCGCTATCTCCTCCACGCGGAGACCCCAAAGCCAGAGCAGGAGCTGCCTTGCTGGGTGGTATCGCCCAGAGCGGTGGACTGGGAAGATTTTACTCGATATGGGAATTCACTTGTGCTTCACGGTGTTTATCTGGAAATAATCGCTGGGCTCACTGCCATTTCCCAACGCTCGCGAGGCGGCACCGACCCTGGCGTCGCAGGCACTTCTCAGAGCACGTCACTGGGTCACAGAGTCACTGACAGGCCCAAAAGTTTTCCAAACATCAGGATCTGGCACTAATCTATTTTTCCACAAACTGTGTTTCACATTCTCTGTGGCTGATACACTGCAGGATTCAGAAAGAGATTTTAAAATATATAGTGAAATAAAAACATCATGTGCCAAACGTCCCGCTGAACCCACGCAGGCAGCGGAAACACGGGCAGCTCTGATTTCATGCACAATTATACCCCATTACGGCTCCTGCACCAGCCTGGCCTGCAGCCAGGCTCCTCTGCCGTCGCTTTGACCTGATTCTCCCACCGCCCCGCTGATGGATGTGCACCAACCACAAATAACAGCTGCTTTTCCAAGGTATTATAGGAGCAATTCCTGGGTCCTTTCAAATTAGTTTGAATTTTGATGCCTGAAAGCAAGAAGCTGCTTTGGAAGTAGCTGATACCACTTGCTTGTCAAGAAAAAACCCCAAGGATAGGAAACGTGGCGCCATCCCAACATCCAGCCCTGACAATGGCTTCAGCCCTGTGGTAACAGGGACTGTGGATACTCGCAGGGAAAAGCCACAGGGGCAGAGGCTGCCGGCACAGCACACGTGTTCCTTTGTCTAGATAAAGCCACAGACCAGCTTCAAGTGGGAGATGGGACCGGACCACCTCCAGAAGATTTGGTCCCTTCTCAACCATTTCTGGATGCCGCAGTGGTTTAGAGATGTGTTTGAAGAACAGTTTTCACCAAGGGAAACCCCTGAAGTCTATGTGAGGACTGTGAACAACCAACATTTTCAGTGAATTTAGGAATCTGATCCCAATCAGCCTCAGGGACACTCCCCTTCACTTCCAAACACCGACCGTGCTGCTTATTGGATCCACAACTTCTGAAGCATCATCGCTGGCTTTTCCCTTTTCTAGAGCCGCACTTCCTCGGGGCTTAGTTCCCCTCTATCAAACACCCTGAAAAAAGACACCTCAGCAGGCCCCAAGCTGACAGGATTCACTCAGGAGCAGAAGGCAGCTCTGCTTCTCCTCCACAAACACGCTGCCCTGAGTGGAAACCAAAACTCGGTGCACTGCGGTGAGTAACCGGGAAGCACACGCCGGCTTCTGTATTCCAGCACCACCTTAACGCGATGGCGGCACACACACGGTTAACTACAGCTTTCAATGGCTTTTTGGTCATAGTGGGGAAAGAGGTTGGGCACAGTCCATCCTCCCTCCTGGGACACCCTTTCTTTAAGCACTTAAAAAAAAAAGCAACTATTTCCCTTCAAATGTGAATTTTTAGATACAAGGGAGAAACGTAATCCTTACAACAAACTTTCTCCATCCGTGGTACTGAAGTCAGCAACGCTTGTTATGAGACACTTTGCAGCCCACTAGGTTCCCCCCCAATTAAGATCTCCCATGCCCTGTAGGCCAGGACAGGTGGGCAGCTCCAGAGGAGCCGCACGATGCTCCGGTTACGTGCCATTGCCACGGCTAATTGCCCAAATGATATAAAGCTTCTCTGGCTAAGAGCATTTTACTGACAGCACACTTGCTTCTGAAGGACAGGAGAGGAGGTTCACGCTTCCACATGCTCTGAAACAACGTTCAGAACATCTGAGCTTGGATACAATTATTTTAAAGCAGTTTCACGTTGGCAAATTTCAATTAATTCCCTTAGCAACACATTGTTAAAACGTTCCGCCGGAGGAAAAGTCCCTCCCCTCCTATTTCTGCTGGCTGCTTGTCTCCACGCCAAAAATGTTCAAAGAGAGGAAAAAAGGAGGAGAAATCTTTTTTAAAAAAAAAAAAAGACTGAAAATAATCAGGAAGGAAACATCCATCAACAAACCTTGCTTCGGGTTGCTCGTCGCAGAGACAGGGGCGCTGGCGGCGAGATGGGGGCTCTCCACAGGCCCGTAGACCGCAGGGCTGTGCTCGGGGACCTGGNTGTATCTCTGCCAAACTCATCCAAACACAAGAGGTGAAGCCCGTGCGTGCACGGAGTGAACGTAGATGGGGCAATTCCTCATGCTTGCAAAATCCCCTTAAACACTGGTTGGGGACTGTGCTAAGAAGAAAATGGGGCTACATTTGAATTGAATAACCTAAAGTGGAAAGCCACACAGCTTTCTGCAGGTGCCTGTTGTTATGCAACACTTCTCAGCACATCTACAGGAGAAGGGATTTTTAAACAACCAAAATAAAACAAGAGTTCCCAAGATGCGGGTGTCTGACTCCTCCTCTTGGACAGACTATCAGAAATAATCCAGGCTAAGCTTACATCCCATGGAAACTCTGGCCACCTGCTCCTCTTGCTCGGACTCCTGTTTTCTCTCATTTACAGCTATTGTAGCTGAGCAGCTCAGGGTAAGGAGTAAATTCTCTTCAATACGCTATTTTTCACCACTCCAGGAAACAGAAAGGCAAAGGAAGACTATGAGAAAAGCCCTTCTGGAAAAATAAAACTGTAAGTAACTGCATGAAGGACTGATATTTTATTTGGGATGGCTCCTCTTCAAGGAACGAGCCCGATGAGATTGCACCCCTACCTCCAGCCACCCCTGAAGGAAGCCAAAGAAAACTGAGTTCTACAAACGAGGAGGTTTCAGTAACGCTTTGCTCTCGCACTCAGCGGATCGTTCCCTTCATTGTATGATAAAAATTATGACTGTGAAAGAGTAGCAAGGGGAGGGGGGAAGGAGAATGTGGTAAGCATCACCAGGCCTAAACCAGACTAGTGGAGAAGAAACCTGTAAGCCCAGAAACACCTCGGGTCTCTAAATGTGGTTTCTTGTGGAATTTAGAAAACATCCATTTCTTCTCTAGGAACGAGACTGCGAAGCATTATCGCAGGCTTGCGGCTCCAGAACGGACCATTTAGAGACTTTCTAGGAAAAACAAACACCACTCAAAATTGCTCTTGTGATTTATGATGCTGGAAGAGTCACTTGGAGTATCCTACTGCGGCCCGTAGCCCAAGCAAACACAAAGTGTGACAAACTCATTGATACTTGGAAAAGATCTGCCAGGAAAATCTTCTAAACACGGCAGCCAGATTCCACACGCGACCCTGGGCTTTATTTATCTTCCCAGCAAAATATACAGCGTGAAAAACAGGATCCAGCTAGAAACACATCAGTAACATCACTGCTCACTGCCAGCTCCTCTCGTGAGGGAGCTTAAAAGCACTTTAATTCCAGCGGAGGCGCTGGGAAGGCTCCACCTGAAACACTTCGTGGTCAGCGACGCCGACCACAAAGCAGAAGATCCAAACGGCACAGGAAGAGCTCAAACCGTGCGGCTCCAGCCCTGGCAGCAACGCTCCTGTTCTGGATGACACCGAGGGACTGGGGTTTTGATGTTAAGCACTTGGTGTGCTGAGAGGACAGGGTGCTTCGGGCTGGTGCCAGCAAAGACTCGGGTCAGTTAAAAAAAATAATGGAATTATTTCATCGGCTGGGGAAAGGCAATATCAAACCAGTCTAGTGTGTTTACAAGGTACATTATGGCTGAATATTTAATATTTACTGATTTTCAGACTGTTTAAAATGATTAACCACCATAGTGGAATCCAGACGTTCAGCAGTTATTCAGGAGTCATCTAGTTCCATCCAAGATATTACACTTGTGCCAAAGAAATGCATTAGGGATGTGCTGTTGGGACAATAACTTTGAATTTCCTGGCTTAAGTGGGCTTAAATTTTCAGTTATGTTTCACTAATGAACTTTTTCTGGTGAGCTCCATTTCCCAGCTCTTCTGTGATTAACCAAAGTGGTTCCAAGTACCTAATCAAAACGAAGGCTGGATATTAAACAATGAACTATTTGCGTACCTTAGAGTAGATGATTGGACATCACTGCTGCGCTCTGCATATAAATTAAAGCTGATAAAAATTCATGCTTATTAACTTCCTCTGGAAAAACATTTATTTTGTTCTGTTTGACTTAATTGTAGTATCTGAAAATAGATTTCAGGACGCAGCAGCGATGCGGGAAGTGCCTGGATTAGCTGCACCGTGTGCAGACACAACCTGAAATCCCGGCTGTTCTCAACTCTCCCCAACTCCTGATGGGGGAAGGTTGCTCAGCATGAGGCAGTGGGAAGACCACCTCCATCATTCTACATCACTAGCGTCCTCTCTTAGGGAAAAGGCTTGGAAAGGAGTTTCACTGGATCTGTATGTCACCATGTCCCAGCTCTCTCCCCATCCAGCTGATGCTGTAAACCATCAGACGGCTCTCGGGTACAAAAAGCCTTTTGCAGTCGAGCGCTGCAGATCTTGCTGCAAAACCAGGACTGCCCCGAACCACTGGAGCACGGCACCATGCTCCTGCCT
>VXBZ01009450.1:18428-33686 GCA_013399135.1 Heliornis fulica
GTAAACACCCACAAACCAGGATACACGTGCGCCCCAGCGCGTGACTCCCTAATTAAGGATGTGGTCTCTGCTTCTGGAAAATAAGCTGGAACTCCATAAAAACAGCAGATAGCTTAGCCCTAGAACTGAGCTTGGGTTCCCACTCTAGGCTGGACTCACTCCTGCAGCTGCCTGCAGAAGTCCCCACCTAACACCGCTGCAAGCAAACCCGGAGACAGAACCCTTCGCGTGCAGGGGTCTCACTGGAAACCACCATGTTGTCTTCAACTGGCAACATCTGGAGTCATTAGCTGCAGGAGGGTTTGTGATTTATCAGCTTCAGTGTCGTGGGATGGCGTCTTCTTGCCTCTTTGGGTTATGAAGACAAACGAACAAACGCACAGCACTTGGGATGTCGACAAGCTGTGGTCTTCTCTTGGCTTTGATGGGAGTGTCTCTACTAAAACATTTAATCAACCACAGAAACAATGGCTTAAGAGTTGGCATGAACTCCTACCCTCTTCTCCTCCTGCCAAGCAGTCAATGGCATCAAAACACACTGTGTCTGAAAGCTTGGAGCACTCGACTACTCAACCAGTGTGCACCTACATATGTTGAATTCTTCCTCCATGTCATTTCCTCAGTCGTGAGATCCATCAGCAAACTTCAATGGCACACGAGGAGAAAAGGATCTGGGTGTTTAAAAAAATCTCTTGCTTTCCCACCTCCAAGAACTTCACTCAGTTGTCATGGAGCTGTCTGAACCAAAGCTGGGTGCTGCTGAACATCTCTGTATTTCAAATGGCAGCAATCATCTGGCCATGGAGTGTTTTGGATGCTGGAAAGAGACTCCTTGGGAGTGAAGAGGATGGTGAAGAGGTGGCAGAAGAATTGCATCAGCCTTTGTTGACAGCAGCCACAGAAGAGGCCTTTCTTGCAAGCACAAGGAACACATTGTTCGGCTCTTCCAGTTTCCCAAACCTAGTGTCACCTCAAATAGTCTTCAAAAAATCAAAAGACAGAAACATTCTGCATTTTGAGACACGTCCCATCTTCTGCTCTCGCCCCCAGGAAACACTTCAGGGTGGTTGGAAAACATTAAAAACAGAGAGTGATGTACAGCAATTTCCTCTTCAATTGTTTAGAAATGATTCATTCACCAGAACAAGTCTGCCCCTGACTCTTCTGTTTAAACATCACGTGATCTTGCCTTTCCTTTTCCAGTCGGATCTAAATTCCATTCACCCGTCTCTTTCCGACCTCACCGGTGAATTAGGAAAAGAGGAAATGTGGTCTCCAAACCTGCACCCACTTTCATCATAGCACTGTGTGCTCAGGCTCCAGCTTGAAAACTCATCCACAACTTGCTGTTTTTCTACCTTTTCCAAGGTGTGATACTAAACAATTTCTTTTTTGGCAATTTGAACCAATTCCCAACATTCTCCCAAACAGATCAGAGTTTGTTCATTCCTACCTGGCCCTTCACTAAAACTCTACAGGCAGGTGAGGATCCCAGGCTTGGGGAGACAATGCAACTTTCATTTATATACAAAAACTGGCAGGAATATTTTCTATTTTAACTGGCTGAGTGTCACAAGCTCAGAGCAGAAAGTCCCCACAGAAAAACTGAAAATACAACACCACCACCACCCTGTGTGATGTTTAATCACACTTAGGTGTTAAGGTAAGAGTTAGCTTCTCTGTGAGGATAAGGTTTGGTTTTAAATTAAGATTGGTAGTAGCTTTGTTCTCTCTTAAATTGGTAAAAGTCTTAACTGCATGGATGGATCGATCAGTGATGATCACTTACTGTTTTCTTCTCTCTCTTTGCTGGCGGAGGCTGCTGCTGCTGCGTAGGCACTATGATGGGTGCTGACTGATACACCGGCTGACTGGGGTAGAAAGGTGTTCCTAGGAAAGGAAGAGGGAAAAATTCAGGTCATTTGCTAGGAAAAAATTAAATCCAAAAGCAAGAGGTAAAACTGGTCACCTATTCCTTGCTCCCTTCAAAAACCAGAACTCCTGACATCCAGCCGTGTTTGGCTCCTCGCCACTTCCACTCAAACAGAAGCTGCTTCAAGACAAGGAGTTAAGTCACTACTTTATTCCTTTTTTTCCTCTGTGAACAGGAAAAACTGAGGCATCAAAAGAGAAGTGGCCTGTCCTTGAATTCCTCTGGCTAACAGGTGGGTCTGCTGGTGGGGTTTTTATTTGCCTTCACAGGGAAATTCAGTCCAAGCGTTACAAAGAACCTGCGAGGTCACCCGCAACCTATTCTGATGCACAGCCAGAAAATTTAATTATGAGCAATGTTCTTCTCATGCCTCAACACCAAAATAAAAAGCATGACCAGGCTTATTATTGCAAAATTACACCACGCTGTTGATTGCATTCATAATACCCAACAGAGATTCGTTATGGTTTTCTTTATGGAATAAGCCTGGCTCAAAATGAGTGAGAGCTTAAAAGACGTGCCAGACATCAGGAACAGTGGCAGGGTAGAGCTGTCTTCTCTCTGTGGGTCAGGTAACGCCTAAGATGGTGCTGCCACAATATTTTGGGTCTTTTGAGGATGGATACTAGATGGACTGTCTGCTTGCACTTGCATCCAGAGCAATGTGATTTATCCTTCTGCTGAACTAACCTTTACATGGGAATGGCAGCCTGTATCGTGCATGTCTGTGCCCCTGTCTGTGTGCTTGGACCAAGAGCTCCTCTCTGCTGGCAGCACAGTGCTACCTGGCACCGGCAACAGGCTGCCAAGAGCTCAGCTTGCCCTAGGCCTTCCCTCCTGGATGCTGCGATGGAAGTGGCCTAAATGGCTCAATCAACTTTTTGGTTGGGATTTCAGACCTGGTCTCAGGGCACAAAAGTCTCTGTCAGCATCTCAATGGAAAGTGAGACTCCTCCTGCCTCTCTCCTTAAAAATGGCCATGAAGCCTCAAACTCTTTGGACTCCTGCTTTGGCCAGGCTGGCCGGGTCACAACATGAGCCTGGAGCGCAGAAGCGGCTCTGGGAGCCCTGCAGCGCATTAACTCTCTCCATTTCCAGCTTCCTGGAAAGCAGATCTCATCAGACAGATCCCTGCCAGAGCACGAGCTACAGGGGAACTCAGGGACAGACTCTTCCTTTATGAGAAATCCTTTTAAACGAGCAAATCCCCCAAACCAAGAATAACTTCTGGAAAGAAACACAGTTTCTGTGGCTAGAGGCCAAGCGCATTTTTCAGCGTGACGCTCTCTGCTCTGCAGCTTCTCTCTGGAGCCTTTCTGGCCCAGCAACACCCAACTTGCCTTCTCCCTCCTTTCCATCCAAAGTCTTTCCCAACTTAGCAGGAAAACTCGCTGACAGGACAGAGAACAATGAATTACAAAACTGAGACAACCCCAATGCACTGTCCACCTTCTCAGGCTTTGTCTTCTGTGGTATTTCCCCTCATCACCTCCTTCACGGCCTGCCCAACCGCGACAGTCCTGGTGACTAGCACCCACGCTGGCTACAGAGTCCTGAGATGTAAGGGAAAAGCATTGCTGGGCCTGTAAATTCCCAACATCTTGAGCACTGCCCAGTGAGAGACCCAACGTTTTAAGGATGTATATAAATAATGAGAGAGCAGCACAAGGGAAAGGTGGATGAGCACGGCCAAATTCACTGTTCCTCTTCCTTTCCTGAACCTTTTCTTCCTGGGAAATGCTCTGCTCCAGCTTTGCCCACTGATGCTCTGCAGGCACAGCAACCTAGAAACAAGCCAGGACTGAAAGATAACAAACCTCTGTGAAGAAACCAGGTGTTCCACGAGCGGAAAGGAACCGGATGGAGATATTTTTTTTTCCAAATCACAGAAGCAAAAGACAGACAAACAGCTCTAAGAGAGCAGAAAGTAAGAAAACAGGCCTGTAGCAGCAGAAAACATGAGCAATACCATGTAATTTCCTCATTTGGTGGATCAGATTTAAAGAGCAATATTTCTTTTGCTTTGTTTTTTCTTGGCTAAGCAAACAGGAACTAGCTGCCTTTAACTGCTCGCTCTCCTTTTGTTCAGACATTGCCAAGCAGGTTTGAAGGCTTCACAGCAACCATTCAAAGTGGTCCTGTTAACTCCACGCACACCAAGTAAATAAGAGAAGCGGAAGGGAGGAGATAAGCAGGGAAGCAACTCGGGCTTTTCTCCCCTTTAGAATGGATCTGTATTTGCCAAGAGCAAACATGTAATTCTGCCATCAGTACTGGGTTGTACTGGGTTGTCGTTGTCCAGTCTGGAATGTAATCACTCGCTCCTAACGATCCGAAATACAGCAAAAGCCGATCCTATCTCTGCCCCCACCTGAGTCCACAATGGGCACAGGCAGATGGCAATCTGACCAAATGAAACACCTCATGTTCAGTATTGAGAGGTGAAAACCCTTTAAAAAAACCCCATACAACAGGGTGATGACTGGAATAATCCTGGTGGACTTTTCAAATATTCCCATAGAAGAGCAGGAGAAACTAAATTTTAGGTAGGTAGATAAATGTTAATAAGTAAATAAATAAATATTAAATAAGTAAATGAATAAAATTAAATAAATAGACACGAGTGCCAGACACCTGACTCTGCATCTCACTCTGATAAAGCACAAGACTGGTGGACCAAACCACTTCTTCCCCCTCACTCAACACTGACCAAGAAGCGCGGGGATCGGAAACCGCAACTGCCGTATCGCCGCGAACACACTCAGCTCTTTGGAAACCAGGGCTGCCAGGTGTATTCACAATGCCTTAATAAACAATAATGACAGGACAGGGAATAACAAATAGCCACTTTTCTTGTTGGTGTGTGGTTACAGAAGCTCAGTTGTAGCCTTTCCTTAAGCACTCACACAAACAGTAACTCTGCTACTGGGGATTTTTTGAGAGTTGATAATAAGGGCTGCGACAAAACCAAATGGAGTAGATAGATGAAGTCTAAATGCTAATCCATTTTGCTGTTAGAAATCTTCAGATCAACAGGAAAACACACCCAGAATATTAAATTTAAGAAACCTTCAAGCAGTACTTACCATAGGCATTGGGGAATTCACCTGGACCTGGTCCTGGATAAAAGGGCCCTGGTCCTGGCGGCTGAACAGGATACTGCTGTGGCGGCCCCACATACGGAGGGCCGCTGTGACGATACTAGGAGGAAGAACAACAACAACCCATCAGCTTACAAGGAGTCACAGGAATCACAGAATGTCAGGAGTTGGAAGGGACCTCGAAAGACCAACTAGTCCAACCCCCTGCCAGAACAGAGATGGGAAAATTCCTGCTTTTGCATAGGGAACCTGCAATCAAACCCCCGATCGATGGGGATTTGATTATCAAAGCCAAATTTGATAATAATTTTTGGTTTTGATATTTGATAATCAAATTTGATTACAGATTCAGAAGTGTTGCAGTCAGAGAAGCAAGTTATGTCATCTGAAGACAAGGCAACGAGGACATCAGCACTGAAGTAGAAGACAGTCACTCCCCTGATTTCAGCAGTACTGTGTTTTTAGAAGGTTTTAGAGTAATTGTGGAGCTATTAAGTCAATTTAGCTACATTTAGAGCACTAAACATTTCCCAAGAGCTTAATCTCACACTGTTTTCAAGGGGAGTGGGCTCAGAAACTAGAAAGGGAATTTATTCCTTCCGCCTCCGAGCTTAGAATAACAAATACTTGACACAGAAAAGGACGGAAGCGAAATACCCAACTGCCAGCTTAATTTCACCCCTGGCAAAGTCTGTAGCAAGTCCTGGGACTATCCAGACTGCTCTGCAGTCCCAGACAATGTTGTTCTTTACCTGTGGTATACAGTACTGGGGGCCCTGAGGCATCGGGTAGGGCATCGGCAGGTGATTAACCATCATGATGTGTTGGTTGGTTTGATACACTGCAGTCGGCGTTTGCGCACCAGGACGGATGGAAGGGCTGCTGTTCTGGATGGTGGCTCTGGGAGGCTGGATCTGAGGCCTCTGAAAAAACTAGGGCAGGGAAGGTAGGAAGGAGAGGAGAGAGAAGACAAAGCAGCAGTCAGACTTTCTGGGAGGGGAAAAAACCCTGAGAAATATCTTTCATATTTGAGTTGTAATGATGCTTCCAAAGGGTTGCCACGGATTCAGGAAACAGCAGGGCAATTTATCCGTACGGAGGATGAGCACGCCAGAGCCTTCTGTTTTACAGGCAGGAAAAGGTAGGAAACTTTTCAATTCAGTAATTATTAGTTTGTACTGACTGAATTACACAGCTCGACTTTCAGAGCAGATGTTCTAAAAATACAGTTTTTGTAAGGTGCCAGAAAGCCACCTTTAGAAATACGCCAGGGAAAGGAAAGATCAAGGCAACTGCTCCGAGGTACCTCCGGAACAGTCTGGAACAGATTTTTAAAGGCCAGAGGTGCCTCATTCCTGTCCCTTCCTCCAACTGAGCTGGATGATTTGTCTTGCCCTCTGTTTTCAGAAAGGTGGCAACCTCTTCCAGGGTGGCACCAAACTCTTCTACCACACTTGCATGAAGTGATGCCCCACGCAGATGGACCGGGTCCAGAAAACCAAAGCAGCCCACCGGTACACGCTCCGCTCTCAACCCTTACGTGCCGGGAAAAGGCATCAGCATCCCCGGAATGGAGCATTCATGGCACTGGAAGCCTTTGCTCTGGAGTCTTTGCAATCTTGAAACTCAAGTCGGTAAGATATGCATCAGACATTAACGCATTCACTAACGGAGTAATGACAGAAGTGATAGGGACATTTATGCCATGCAGAACCAGGAGTTAAAATTACCTGTATAGGTCTGAATCCTCCCTTCAATAACGAAGCAAGAAAGCAGCAGGAAACAGAAAGAAAGCCAATGGAACAGCTTACAGATCAATAGGAAGGAATAGGATATCACATGCACCCTAATTGCACACAATTCCATTCATCTCTCTATCCTGCTTGGACTGATCTCTTACAGAAACGGGAAGGAAAAGACACCAAAGTGGTACCAAGGACTCTCCTACCAGCATCCCATGGCACTCAGCTAGAGAAGTTTCATATGGAAGTATAAAAGTTACCAAAAAAACAACAACAAAAAAGGAAGCAGGAAACTCAAACCACGATTATCTGCTGGAAATAGGATACCAGAAGAAGATTTCACATTTACTCTGCTCCTAAAACATGAAATGTTTTTCCTTTCTGGTCTCTCCGAGTGATACGGCAACAGTGGGGAAAGCAGAAACCCCTTGCTCCAGTCATGGGATGGGTCTCCACTTTTGTCCCGAGACTGGAAGGATAAGAAATGCCACACATTTAACTGCTGAGCAAAGAAATAATACTAATTAGGCTATCATACATCACATCAAGTCAGCTGGCTTGTACTACATCAGTACAAGTAGTCTGTGAGTAACTGCATTGTAAGCAGTAAGAAGAAAAGAGTGGCAACCACCGAGGAATGAAAGAATGAGCTGGGCTTAACTGCCTCAGCATTTGGAGAAGGGTGGGAGGAAGCTGTCACACCTCGACACTTGACCTGACGATGAGCTTAGAAGTGGTCCTTCGTTCTGGTGAGGACTTCAGGCCACCAAAGGCGTTCTCACACCAAGCGATCTCTCCAGGAAAGCCATGGATGACTCCCCATCTCAGAAATCCAGACACCACTGAGATGAGCACAATGCTTTTATGTCCACTCTGTGAACCTGGATGAAGGATCTGGAAGGAGCCAACTGTTTGAAGAGGGAAGTCTGGTCGCTTTGGTGCGGAAAGAAAACCCGTAGAGCAACGCACGGCCACACTCCTGCGTCAGAACACTTTGTGTGGGTGTGTAGATGGAGGGTAACTACACTAGAGTCGTGTGAAACAAGGGTACACCTGCAGTTTATGGTGACAGTAACCAGAATTTGCAATTTTTCAATATCCAAAGACACTAAGAAGTGCAAAACTCTTCTCTCCTTTCACCACTAACTGCTGAATGGTGACTATTTCTAACCTGTTAGCAGGGTACAGCAGAAGTGTCTCCAAAGGGGACATCAAGAGCCACCATGATTCAGTATTTACTCAGAGGGGAGAGTACTCAAATGGGCTGGAGGCAGAAGCGAGACCTCCCTACTGACAGTAACTATGTCCACAGGGCTGCAGGGAAACGCCTTCACCCAGAGATGGGGGAGTCCAGTGGAGTGAATCCTGCTCCTCAAGTTCTTCTGCACACGTGAAACCTGCTAATACTGAAACTACAGAGAAAAAAAGTCTTCGAGCGACACAAACTCCTGGTTTAAGGGTAGTTCTTTGTTTCCATCACTGACAACTGGTGTGTAAGAAACTCCATTTCACGAAACACAAGCCCCATCTCCCTCCTGCCATACCAGGAGCTACCAGAAGTAGCTCAAATCCGAAGACAAAGACAACAGGAGAAAGATTTCACTTCTAAAGAAAGATGGACAGAGCAAGAAGCAAAGCAGACCTGTTATTCCAAGCAACAAGATCATCATAAGCTTTGTAAGTGCCAAGCAATATTCAAAGTCATTCTCAGCAACAGTTTACTCTTCAGGCTTGCTTTGCTACAAAACTCACCCTGCAAGGTCAAACTGATGCCTGCACAGACACCATCTTCAAGTAATGCTGATGATTTCTCATGGGAGAACACCAGGAGATTAAAATCTGAGATATTTTGTCTCTATTTCTTCTAGTAAGAACAGGATCTGGCATGGAGAATGTACGAGACCCACTCAGGCCTCTGGGCCTGAAGGTACCCTGGGTCACGACAAGGCTTCTGACAGAAATCCTACCTTCCCCTTCCTCTCCTACTTCCTTCAAAACTGAAGTCCTGCCAGGTCTGATGAAGGTCACATTAGCATAAAGCCTGCTACATGGTCAGTCAGCAACCAACCAAAGCCTGAGTCGTGGTCCTCAAGTCACCATCCCATTCCCTATGTGTCCAGCTCCACTAGGGAGGGATTTCTCCGATGATCTTGGGAGTCAACACTACTGGGAAAGTTAAACCACCACTGCATTTCAGTTGATTTTCTATTTACTCGTATTTTTAAGCCACTGCTTCCAGTGAATTCTCTGTGGATCACTCCCTCCCAACTCTGAAAGCTTCATCAAAAACCAAACTCAGTGTAAGAGCCCACACTAAGCTCTGCCCATCAAACACGACGTGTGCAGGCACACAACTTATTTTTTGTCTAGAGAGGATCTGGAAGCTGTGATGGGTCCAAAGCCCTGCAGGAGGTGGTGGAGAAGGGAAATCCAAGTTCATCACACTGTCATCAGTGCCAGCAAATCAAGTCGTACACCCAAGCTCTCTGGTTCAGTTAAGCTTCCCATTCCCTGCTAATAATTTTTACTGGTTTGGGTCCAACCAAGATGGCTGGTGGGATCACCCAGAAAACCTGGACAAAGGAGGAGGAGATGCCTGCACAGGAACCACATCTGCTTACAGATAAAAGTTGGTGTGTTGTATCTTACAAGTGTCAGCCCAGGCACCAGCACTCGGCTTAGGAGCTGCAGCCCCAAGATGGAAAGATCTGGCACCAGAAGAACTGCAGCAGAAAGCCCACAGGTCCAAATCTTGCTTCCCCAGTGTCCACCAGCAACCAGGCAGCGGCCTCAGACTGCTAAAAACTCAACACAAGATTTGTTCTTCCTCCACCTCAGACTTTCACAGCTTAATTATTTATTAAATGATAAAATGGGGAGTAAAAACCCCCACGCCTGCTGTCACCCACAGGATTTAACACTGGTATTTCTTTTCTGCACTCGTGGATGAAGACTGACACACAACAACAAACAGCTGTTTGGGATTGTTTTCCAACTCGAGATACTCCAAAAAGCTACAAAACGGGTGATCCTGAGTCATTTCAGAGAGCAAATTCCCAACCTCTCCCATCACATGGCTCTGTACCAGCAGCACCCAGCCAAACCCACAAGAACTCGAGTGACCCCAAGCTAAAACTGGAACATACAACAGCAACCTCAAACTAAATGAGCCTGCCATAAAGAGTAAACTCATCTCAAACACAGTTCTAAGTCACAAAGGGAACTATGAGATTTCAGTTTATACTTGCTGTTATTTCTGTCTTTCATCACTCTGAGCATCCATGTTAAAATAACCCATACACTCCTGAAGTCACGGCTGAAATTATGGGTTATTCCATGGGTTGGACTTCAGCCAAGAAGAAAATCACTATTTTTAAATCGTGCTGTGTGAGGATCACAAGCAACAAAGTGACTCAGCTCTGCGTCCGACAGTACCGCCATCCTTCTCCGCAGGGCTGCTCTCCATCCCATCACCCCCAGCCTCTGCTGGCAGCCAGGACTGTCCCCGTCCAGGGACAGGGCCCTGCACTTGGCCTCGATGAACTTGATAGGGTGTGTGCAGACCCACCTCTCCAGCTGGTCCAGCTATAACAACCTAAACCTCGAGAGTTCGATTTTACCTGCTATACCTCCAGCATCTATCAACCATCAGGGCTGCCATTCCCATCCCAGAAAAAATATACATTGCTTGTAAAAGCTGCTGGTCAACTTCAGATGGTTAAATCATGGTAAATGGAAGCCTTTAAAGATCTAATAACTACAGGAAATAACACTAAAGATCAGACCATTATTGGACTGAGACACAGAGGCAGATGATAATCAAATCGAGCTGGGACTGATGCAGGAATCGCCGTGAGCCTCATCGTGTTGTTGATTTCTTAGAGGAGCAACAAACACCTCTATGGTTGACCTTCCCATTCAGTGTTTTCCAGGTTATAAAACAGTCTGGAAGCCTACTGCTGACATTACAGTTTAAACATGTTAAAAAGGTTTCCCATGGGACAACAGGACAGTTGGAGTTGATGGTCTTAGAGATCTTTTCCAACCTTAGACTCTGTCTGTGACTGTGTAGTTACTTCGCTGGTGTCAAGCATCCTCCAAGCCTTCGGTTCCTCAAGTCTCATGGTCCACAAATCTGCTTGTGGCAAGTTCACTAATTTTTATAAGAATATCAAGTGGCTCACACCAAATACATTACTTGCTTTAGTAACAACCTATGAAAGAGCTAACACACTCCTGCACAGCAATGCATTCCCCACAGCACGTACTATAAACAGAGACCTGACGTTAACATCAAGAACAGAAGTATCCAAACAAGACACTAATTCCATCGCTGCATCGCCCTGCACGCATTCCTGCACCGCTGCCTGGCAATGCAATCCCTTGCCATGCACAAAAATCACCCCCATCTCTGAGTGCAAAGGCCTCATTCTACTTTCCAAGGCTTTAGTATTGTCCTGCTCTGGAAGATCTCCTGCCTCCACGCTGCTCTGAGGTGGAAGGAGAAAGATGACCGTGGGTTTTGGGTGGCTGTGCCCGCTTAAGGCATTTACCTGCTCTCGTGGACAGTATTTTCCCAAAGCTGCTCATTCTTACAGTATTAAAATGCTCAGACTAACAGAAGCCAAGTGGTAAAAAGATAGTTCTCCTGAAACAAACCTTCTGTGACTTCCCTGTCCTGATGTCACTGGAGTTCACTGGATTAACATTTTCCTATAAACATGGTGGAAATTAAAAGAGTTCCTTCTAAGCCAAGAGAAGTTAAGAGTGACAAGGACACAACTGCATCTGGGAGAGCCTTCTTGCCCTCACCATGCCTCTCCTCCTCTCTTCCACCCATAAGCATCACATCCAATCCCTTAAAAGCTACAAGAAGCAGCAAAACCGGTCCCCGGGGGAGAAGGACTTTGGAAAAGATGCATGTAGGAGGTGACAGGAAAGACAATTCCAGACACCTTCACCAGAACTGAAGGGACCAGTGTGCCTGTCCTGGGGCTGAAGAGGTCCTGGAGTATTCCTGCTACCCTACTAAGTGCTGCCCACGAGTTTCACAAGCCAGAACTATTCCTAATTTTCACTCTTCATTACGTGGTTGACACAGTCCAAGCCATGCAATGCGATACCACACAGCTTCCAAAGCATCTGGCTTTCAAAGGATGAGGCAAAACGATGTGAAGCACCGCAACGATAACCGATAACCAGGAGTACCACACAAGAAATGTGTGAACTGGCAAGTCTTGCTCTGAGTTTGAAAACTGGGATTTTCTCCAGGATGTGAACGCCCAGTTCTCGTTGACATCTTCAGCTCAGGCAACTTAATCCATCAACTAGTCAGGGAAATACTCCATCAAGTTTCTAGTGACTTGAAAACACAAACAAATCTCACTGATACCTGGCAACAGCCTCTACAGATTCTCCTTTCCTACGGAAAAGGCGTGAAGCGGGGCGGTTAAAGCGCTGCAGGCAGCTTGTTAGCAGGGTTATGCATGTGCTAGTAGCTACTAAGGGGCTGGTTTCCGAAGGTTACAAGTTAGTGGGTGAACCACCACCAACCACCCACCTCCCCCAGCCAATTAGTTTTAGGATGATAATGAAGGGGCAGGGTACTGTACCTGGTGATGGGCAGGTCGAGGCCCCGCTGCAAACTGAGGAAAGGCGGGAGAAACAAACACAAAAGGAAAGGCACAGAGAGTCAGAACACCACAACAAAACCAAAATGTCACACTTTATGCAAAATAAACCCACAAGGGGAGGGTGAGGGGGAGAGGAAAGAAATAACAACAACAAAAAAAAACCCACAAAACAGTCAAAAAGCTTCGCTGTGGGACAGGGACAGACAGGGACTGAGATATAACGAGTGAGCATCGCTATGGGGAAAGTGTGCCGCTCGAGAGCCGGGAGATCAACAGCCAAAGCTGCCAGTTATTTTGAAGGTACTCTAGTGCATGAATGCAGGCATTCTTCACCCTGCCTGGGGGAAGAAAAGTAAACCAAAACCAAACCCCAAACTTAAAAGAAGCAGCGGTGGAAGTTTTAAACTGCTGGAGGTGGAGGTAAATGGTTAAAGCAGCTGGACTCAGAGCTGTTCCAAATCATTTGGTGGGAGCAGAGGATGGAGAGTCCTGGCTGGAGAGTGGTTAAGAGACAGGAAGGCACAGGGGCCACGGGAATCCCCTGCAAGGCAAAGATCAGCAACTCTTTGCACGTACAGACAGTGAAATTTCGTTTTCAGCTTCCCCCCCCACCTCCAATATAACCCTCTTCACTGAGTCGAATTGTCACCCCCCTGTGAAACCCGCTGTCCCTGAGGAGCTGAAGGCATCAGCTGCAGAGCTCAGGTGGAAGACAGGAGGTCCTGGTTTGCAGCCACGAGCTCAGGTTACTCAATCCCTTCCCACCCACTTGGGTTATACACAGAGGAAAGCAATCGGTGTTTTATGTGCTGAGTAAACATCAAAAGCATTTTCTGGTAAGTAACTGATTGTTAAAACAGAAATAAAAATGAATGCAAGAAATGGAAAATAGAAATAAAGATGACAAGGTGTCCTCTCTTCCAGACGCCGAGTTAGGTAGTTAAACCCTTAATCCTCAGTGCAATCAGCAGAGCTCCACAACAGAGCAGATAAATCTATTGATAACAGCTTCAACAGCTACAAGGAGCACACGCACCCGGCTCCCACGGCAGCGTGTTACACACCACATGCCTGTGCCTGTGCCAGCTGTGAGGGCTCGGCAACCGACGGCGGCGGCACAGCCGCCTCTGCTAAGGCACGCTGCAGGGACCAGGTACGTCTCATATTCGCCTGAGAAGAGTGATCAAAACTGGCTAATTACTTGTTTTAGTAAGAGGGATTTTTCTCAGGAGGAAAAAGTGGACAGGGGTTCACCTGCAGCCCTGCCTCCCAGCGAGGTTAGTGCCATCAAACACGAGAAGTATAAATACTCACTGATTTCCTCCCTTATAAGTATTTTAATTGCCTGTATTTAAGATTTCCAAGAACTAGTTTACTAATATTGGCATGTATATGTCCCTTCTATACTTCACCTCACTGTGACACTTGGGTGAAACGTCCCAAAACCCTTCACAAGAAAATATTCACACAGAGACTATTTCTAGTACAAGAGTTGATAAAGAATGACCTTCACCAATGCACCAAACAAAAGTTTTCCCACCCTTGAAAAATTTTCCCTAAGTCTTAAAGAGAAAAAAACAATAAATTTATTTTCTTTTAAAAAGGAAACCAATATAATCTTGTAGGACTAGAGTGCTAAAGTGTCTATTTTAACATCACCCACAGGACAGAAGCACTCAAACACTCGCGGCATCATCCCAAGGCTCAAGGGGTGAAGAAGATGGTGGCTCTGCCGATGAGAAAAGGACACCTGGATGAGTCTCAGGAGGTAAATGCACTTCAGGTCTTTATTTTGCTAGAGGACAAACTCCTCAAAATCAATCAAATGTCCTGCATTTGAGAAAAGGGAGTAAAGCTTACCCTGACATGAGCCTTTCTGGAAGGACTATGTGCTCCAATAATGGGGAAAAAAAGATACACCACCTTAACCAAAAAGAGAATTATGGGGTGCAAAAAGCTCACACTGCTTAATTTCAGGGGTGAAGTACCTCTCTTTTCCCTGTTCCACAGGAAAGGTCCTCTCACTGTTGTTAAAACAACAGCTGGAAGCTTACATCTCAGGAAGCTAAAACATATTCCATGACGGAAAGTAACAGGCCTTACAAGAAAAGAAAAAGAAGAAATAAACCAAAATCTCACCATTAGTGAAAATTTCCCTCGTCTATTTTGCACTGGTCACCACTGGCTATTGATGTTTTGATTTTTTTAATGTTTGTTTTCAATAATTGAGGTCAATAGGATTTATTCCTATTAGTAGCTGTAAGCAACAGAACAAACTGTAGTCACTGCTGGCTCGGACAAAAACAGACACTTTGGGTTGGTTTTCTTCCCTCTGTCTGATGAAGGCAGTAGATAGAAAGGAAAAACTTTGTTCTGAAACCCAGGTCTGACACTTCTGCCACCCCACAGACTCCTTAGGGTCCTGCTCTCTGCTTCGGGGATAGCAGGGCATGTTCTCTCTCTGCGGATGTCGAGCTGGCACACCTCAAGCCTCTCTGGAAATACACACTTGTGGAGTGCTCAAACCCTGATTTTTTTTTTTTGGCCAGGCCTCCCAGATTTGGAGAGTTGTGTGTTAAAACCAGCTGGTGCTCGGGGCTGGTATCAGCAAGAGCTAACAGATCATTTTCAGCAGTGCTGAATGACTCTGATTGCGTTTTCCATCCCCAGCTGAAGCTGCACTTTGCAACTCTCTCTAGCGGAGCAACGCTACGATGGTAACGGGGAGAAAACACGATGCCAGTTGGATTGCAAAGGCAGCTGTCCTGGAAGGAACAGAAAAGCCTCAACTCTGCAATTCCCCAACGGCCCCTGGATGCAGAAACAGGATGGAGAAAGCTCTGGTTGCT
>VXBZ01009450.1:34034-57408 GCA_013399135.1 Heliornis fulica
AAACCCTGATTTTTTTTTTTTGGCCAGGCCTCCCAGATTTGGACAGTTGTGTGTTAAAACCAGCTGGTGCTCGGGGCTGGTATCAGCAAGAGCTAACAGATCATTTTCAGCAGTGCTGAATGACTCTGATTGCGTTTTCCATCCCCAGCTGAAGCTGCACTTTGCAACTCTCGCTAGCGGAGCAACGCTACGATGGTAACGGGGAGAAAACACGATGCCAGTTGGATTGCAAAGGCAGCTGTCCTGGAAGGAACAGAAAAGCCTCAACTCTGCAATTCCCCAACGGCCCCTGGATGCAGAAACAGGATGGAGAAAGCTCTGGTTGCTCGATGAAGCGGGGGGAGGATTAACCTACCTACCCACAACAGCCGCACCAGCCGCGTGANCCGCGTGACGGACAGGACTGCACTACGGGAGCCCTGGGATGGCAAAGACATCCTGCCACCTTCCTCATCCCCTCCTCACCCTCCCCTCACCACCAAAAAAAGACAGTTAAAAAAAGAAATTAAAAAATAATAATAATTAAAAGGAAAAAATAATAAATCAAGCCCAGAACAAAATGCAAGAGTAGTTCAGAACTGGGGCTACTCTTGCGTTTGGTTTGGGGTGGGGAGGTGCAATGAGATGTTATGGGTGCGGCTTGGAGCAACGGGGGTGGCAATGGTCACTAGCAGAGCAGATGGCAAAAACTGCACACAGGAGAGATTAAAAAAAAGCCAAAAAGATCAACAGAAAAATGGCTGACAACTGCAGACAAATTCTTCCTCGACACCTCAGTAACGGGCCCCAAACCCTACAATTTGACCCTCTTCTCTGGCCAAATTTCCTGAGGATGTTTGTCTGCCGAGCGACAAACTCCAAGACGCTCTCTCTGGTCTCCATCCTACACCAGGTCAGACCATCCCCAACTGCAACTCAACTCTGGACCTCGCATTGCCATCAAACCCGGCAGAACCTGCTGCTGGAGCTCATGCTTTTAGCAAAGAAGCAAAATCAGTGCATTTCTGTAGATCAGCCAACAACAACAACAAAAATAAAAAAGATGTGGTAAAAAATAATAAGAAAGAAAGGAAGGAAGAAATAAAACCAGTGCCATCGGCACGATTGCCTGCAAGGAGGAGTACAGTTTGTTATATTGCTTACAATGCAGTATTTTATCCAGCCTCTTCCAGCCAGGGACCTGTAAACCGGACTCTGTTCCAAAACCTTCCTCCTCTTCCAGTTGTCTGTGCAATGTATCGGCACTGCTCTGCCAGGCTGTCAAAAAAACTGGTTTAGAGATGCAGCTCTTCAGTCAGGTTTTTGCTCCAGTTCTAACCATATAAACTTATTTGAGCTTTTCAACAATGAAAGTTGATTATACTTACTGAGAAAAGAAGGGGGCTTTAACAGCACTATCCCACGTCAGGATCGGAACAGGGGACTAAGGAGGTGTGTTGGGATCCAGTTACAAATCTGCAGCTGTCCACATCACAAACTCCATTAAAACTGGTGTTAACAGGGCTCAGAACTGACCCTCCTGGGGAGGTGACACCTCCAGAGAAGAGAGGCAAGCACGGCAGTGTTGCTGTAAGTCGGGGGAAGCTTGCCCTGTGTTATGTGCACATGTAAATATATATGTACATATGTTACATGGGCAAACAGAAGACATATCTGGGAGGCTTTCAGCTGCCATGCTTCAGCCATGTTCATCTAAGAAGAGAGGAGTGCTGGGAACAGTGCGGTGGGTTTCCGGGTAAGCTGAAAGCGTCATGACGCAGACGTGGATTTGCAAGAGGCACAGGGATTGCCGCTCCCTTGGCTAGCTGAGGCTTGAGACACGGTGATGGAAAGCCACTGTGCCTCCAGAAGCCAGGCTAAAGCATCTGATGTCCTAGGAGGGACTCTGAGCATCGTGGGCAACTGTGCTATGAGCAGAGGTTCCCCGAAGCGAGCTGAGTTTGGGGAATCAAAGTCCTAGAGTAGCAGAGCAGTGTAACGATACAGAGACCAAATAAAAAGATTATGGACAATCAAACCTATGGTTGGAGGAAAAAAGGGCCTTTACCACAAAAAGATGTGGGTACACAGAAGCTCTATGTTAAATGCATGAGCACCGAGATGGTGCTGGGGCAGTAAATGGTTAGAACTGATCCAGCAGCACCGGTTCAGAAGTGCCGCTACTGGAGACTGAGTGCTGCTGCAGAGAATCCCTCTCACTCACTGATCTTTGGTCTATCCCTTTACAAAAGGCTTCCTTCACAAAACAAACTAAAAGAAAAATAAAAATAAGAAGAGAGAAAGATTCTGGTAATGAATCTACACTCTAAAATGAAGTGAACCTGAAAGCAACTGTGCTAAAAATAAATGGTGTTATTTGGACGTAGATGAGAACCCCTCCATCGCTTTGCTTTTCTGACTTTGAAAGAGAAATCATCCTACCAGGACAATGGGTGAAAAACTCGATTGAGGTTTGGAACATGCTTCCAGTTCAGTAACACACACTTCCCAGAGAACCAGCCAAGTGCTATGGACACACCCACGGAGAAACACACCAACACGGAAAGAAACCTAAAATAAATGCAAACGTGGGCTCCCTTACCGGCGAGCGGGTCTGAGGCTGGGTGTTCATTGTTTGAGGGGCTTGAGGGTACACCAACGTGGTTGGAGCTGCATTCTGTCCTGAGGGGTAAGGAGCCTGCCAGGGAACAAGAAAAGGAAATAAAATGTGAGTGTATCCAACAACTCATCCCAAAAAATAGGAACCGGGTAGGTCATCGGTTCATTAACACTGAGACAGAAGATGACAGAGGTGACTGCTCTCCATCAAGGACCCACCCATTTCATCAACACTACAGATATTAGGAAGAACTTCTTTCCTGAAGGAGTCATCAAGCATTGGAATAGGCTGCCCAGGGAGGTGGTTGAGTCCCCACCCCTGGAGGTGTTTAACAGACGGGTAGATGCGGTGCTTTGAGGACATGGTCTAGCGGTGGACTTGGTGGCGGTAGGTTAATAGTTGGACTGGATGATCTTAGGGGTCATTTCCAGGCTTAAAAATTCTATGATTCTATGGAAACTTTAGCTGTCAAGGGAGATGATCCAGCATAACACCTGGAGCTTTGTTTTAAGCAAACAGCCGAAGCAGCAGTGTAGAAACACAAAACATCTTGTTTCTAGGAAGAAACTCAGTTCTGAAGCCTACAAAACTTCCCAGTCTGGAAGCAGGTACTTTTTTTTTTTTTTCCTTCTTAGTCATCCCTAAACAAAATCTCCACTTAACCTCCTGCTGATCAAAATGTAATCCACTGTAAATGAAAATATATCTTATAAACAATCCAGTCAAGGAATTTTCCAGTCTCAGAAAACAAAACAAAAGCAATGACAGGACTGACCATAGTCTCATCCCAAACATTTCCTGCTGCAATTCCTCCTGTTCCTACTTTGGGAACACACTGAAAGGGACCATCACAGAGCGACACTTGGCCGCGAACGCGGAGGCTCAGCCAGCCATCCTGCTAAACACCCTCTTACCTTCCACCCCATTTTTACACCGCTTCCTGGGGCTAAGGGATGATCAAAACGTACATCTCCAAGTATATCAGTTGACGTTTGCTGTGATTTCAGATCCTGAAGCACACTTGGTAGAGTGTTTAGGTGAAGAATGCTGTTCTGTAGTAGTTTGTATCAACTGAGCAGCAAAGACTGGCGCAAGAGCAATTAAATGCTCTGCTCAGCTCCTGCTCGAAGCCCCAACCTCCAACAGGTAAGCAGGGCAGGTTTTCCACTGCCCCTCCTCTCTCTTTGGTCTAATCCCTCTCCAGCCAGCTCTTCCCTCCCTTCCTACCACTGGCAAAACCTCTAACTCCTGTTAACAACCAATTCACAAGAAGTCTTCTGGCTTTCCGAGATGTTGGGTGCAGCATCAAGCACTTTCCCCGTGTATCTGACAAGCACGAGTCTGCTTGAGCTGGTCGTGCCAATGCCGTGTAATAAACGCATGTACCGTACCCCGCAGCGCTAACGACACCACAACGAGGGGTAGCAGTAACGAGATGCCGGGAATCTCCGGGATCTTTTCATCCACCACCTGGAGAAGTTGTCCCACATGTGCAGCACTGTGCTGCTGACTTCCTGCATCCGGGATCTCTGCCCAACAGGAGATTAAAGCAGCGGATTTCCACATCAATCCATGCACCTTGCAGAGTCCCAGTGCTGCTCTTCGGATCCTAGCAGGCAGCAGTGAGCACATAGGGTGTTGGGAAGTTGTGTTGGGAAATACTGCATATTCTCCACTCGCGTGGCAGCACACTGTCTGACCTCCAGCTCTGCATCGCTAGAGAAGAAACCTTACTGCAGATGGTTTGACCTGCTGCTCCCACAGCGTCCCAGCAAGGTGGAAGGAAAGTATCTGCTCTTCTCCCCCTTCTTCAGGCTCAAGAAATGTAGTTTCTTCAGGCTTAACTCACACAAATAAGCCTAAGTCAGGTGTAACACCCCCAAAGCCCCTACTCACCTCCCAAGCACAAGGAAGGGAAGTGCAGCCATCACTAAGCCTCAAACCAGCAAGTTTTAGCAGGAAGACCACAAAGCAGGTGTCTTTAAACACAGTGCCAAAGACAGCCAGCTCAGAGATGGCAGGTGTCCTTCTGGCACTAGCAGGGCTGAGGCAAAAGCAAGATGATGAGATCTAGGGTTAAATAGCTTTAGGATTTTCAACCCTTACTGTGAGAGTTGTGGAGCACTGGAACAGGCTGCCCAGGGAGGTGGTGGATGCCCCATCCCTGGAGACGTTCAAGGCCAGGTTGGATGAGGCCCTGAGCAACCTGATCTAGTTGGGGGTGTCCCTGCTTCTTGCAGGGGGGTTGGACTAGATGACCTCTGGGAATCCCTTCCAACTCTAGCCAGTCTAGAATCACTCTATGATTCTAACCCGATCAGAAGTATAGCATGAAGTTAAAAATAAAGTAAAAAAACAGCATATGGATCCTTAAACAGCAGCCACTGAAAGGTTTCTGTGATTAACCTGCATTAAAATAAGGTAATTCTGGACAAGCCAGGCTGCTCTAACCCAGACAATTGGTCCAGGAGAAAGGTTCATAACCGCAGCCTTGAGGAACGAGCGCTATGCAAACCCCCCTCCTCCGCCAAAGACAGCAAACATCACCTAAACAAACACGTTTCACAACTGTTACACAACAAGAAATGCATCTGGCTGCGCCTTCACTGGGGTGTGTGTTAAAACAGAATGGGGGAGGAAGAAAAAGGAGGTAAAAACAAAGTACTTTATAAATTTCTGCAGGTTCTCCGTTCCTGTATCAGTATGCAGCAGCCTAAATAAACACTCAAAACGTCCGCTGGGATAATCACAGCATTGCTTTTCAGACAAGTCAGCTGACTGAAAGTATTGCAGCTATTCATCTGTCAAAGGGGTGTTTTTTCTGTGCCAAGCACCTAAACAGGTACAGAAAGGAACAGAATTGCATGCAGTCACGCTGGAAATATGTGGCTTTTATGCACCATGCCTGAAAGGCTGAGACAGAGGTGAGTAAATGAAGAGATCTGTGAGGAAATGCTCCCAAAATTCCCTAAAAAAAATGCAGTGAGGGGAAAGCAGGGAAGCAAGTATCGCTCTGTATAAGAATTTTGGTTCATCTCAATGCTGGCACCAAAATCCCTAAAGTTCATATAACTGCAGCACCTTGAGCTGGAAGAAAACAGTCAGGCTGCTGGGCCGCTCCGCCCTCGAGGCAGAGCAATCTGCTTCACTTCAAGCCTTCATCTCCATGATTTTGTATTTCAGATGTGGCTATTTGTGAGGGGAAGGCGATAATAACTATGTGTTTATGTATTCCTGCAACCAGCTGGGGAAAACCCTATCTGTTTTTCTGTGCAGTTTCCACCTTGGGCTGCTGACTGTGCTAAGGAAAAAAAAAAAAAACCAAACCAAAAAGAAAATAATCACTACCATGAAACAAATGAAAAAAGTTATTCTTAGATGGGTTCTAAACACTGAGCCCGCTGCGTAACATGACTCCCTCGGTACTGACTGTACTGGGAATAAACAGGCAAAGTACACACATGGGGTTCAGAAACAGCTGAGTCACACAGCTCGCCGCCTCCCGCTGCCGGTGGAAATTTTTTTTTTGGAACAAAACTCTTGAAATCCCCAGGCAGAGAGGTGTCACTCGCTGAGCTGCGTGCCTTCAGCGGCACCGCTCGCTCTGGCGTGCGATGGGGTGAAAACCCCGTCGCTCTTTCCTCAGGCCTCCCTCGCCTTCAGGAAGAAGTTCCACAGGGTCTATATTTACTGAAGTTACATACGAGGAGGAGAAATGGTCTTGTAGTTTCAACACATGACCGTGACTCAGGAGCTTGCTGCTCTATCACCATCGCTATCGCTGTGACCTTGGGTGAGAACAACCTTCGGGCTTCCAGTTACTTCCCCGGTAACACCGACGCAGCGACCACGCTCTGGTCCGGGAGCAGCTGAAAGTCCGTTGAATGCCAACAGAAAAAGCGAGCTTTAATCTCCCTGGGAGGAACGTGACAGCGTAAGCAAAACATTTCATAACACCACGGGGTGCGCTGGGGCCACGGGCAGCGCTCAGCTATCCCACAGCAACCCCGAAGGGCACTTGCCCTGCACGGACACGACAGCACCGCGCTGCTCACGTGGGAATCTAAGGCAGCAGAAAGTGATACCTTGTTGTAGCAGTTTAGATCCTATTGGATCACTGCACTCACCACAGGAGAGCACCCAGCTACACACTTAGTGAAAGCATCGCCTTTCTGAAAGCTTTTCTGATCACTGAGGGGTGACCTCATTAATGGTTATAAATATGCAAAAGGTGAGTGTCAGGAGGATGGAGCCAGGCTCTTCTCAGTGATGGCCAGTGATAGAACAAGGGGAAATGGTTCCAAACTGGAATATAGAAAGTTCCATCTTAATATGAGGAGGAACTTTTTCCCTGTGAGGGTGACAGAGCCCTGGGACAGGCTGCCCAGAGAGGTTGTGGAGTCTCCTTCTCTGGAGACATTCAAGACCAATCTGGACACGTTCCTGTGTGATCTACTCTAGATGATCCTGCTCAGATCCAATCTCCCTATTGGACTGGATGATCCTTCGAGCTCCCAACTCCTAATATTCTGTGATCATGTTAAGATACTATGCATCAACAGCATGTATCAATGGGAAAGAGAGGATAAAAGTACGGCAAGGTCCATCCCTGCCACCAAGAGACACCTCACACACATTTCCTGAGATGTTGAGGGATTCCTGCAGGAAAACTGAGGCATTCACTGACCCAGTTAAGTGTCAAGTACTGTTAAAGCCACACCAGGTCACACTTACAGCAACATGCAGTCTGCTTCATACTAATGGCTCCTGTCCTTAAATTTATAACATTTCTTATTTATCCAAGCTCCCCGATGCCAAACACAGCTGCCCTGGAGCGAGACACAGAGAGGACACTACAAGTCACTGGCAAGGTCACTGAACTGGCATTTCCCTTTTGCCCAGATTTAACAACTGGACTCAAGTTTTCCTTCCATTTGCTGAACTATTTTCCTCGAGGAAAACCACAACAGGGAGCAAGGGACAGGCTGTACTGATGCACCACCTCTTGATAGTGTTCCTAGAAAGTTCTCCCCTGTGCCAGGACAACAGGAGTTTGGGTTGGATGCAGGGGAAGAAATTCTCCCACAGAAGCTTTAAACCATCACTTGGGTTCACAAGGATGGTGCCATCAAAGCTGTGAAAGTGTCCAAAACTTCCAAGTTACAACAAGTTTCGTTAGGGGTTTTTTAAAGATCTGCTATGAAAAGCAGTATTATTGCAAGGCAGAGATAACAGCCAACAGCCAGAGCATTCAAGAACAGCCCAGTACCTCCTTGCTCCTACAGCCTACAAATCACATCACTCAGCTTTCCATCCAGGTGCTGACTTCCAAACACTGGCAGCATCGAGTGAAAAGGGATGAATTGATTCGTGCTGTCACCACCACCCCTTACCATCTTCCTCCCAGGGGCTGCAGCAGGGATTGCTGAGTCAGAGGGGAAGCAATGTCCAACCTAAAATGAGTTTGTTGGCAATGTAAAGTCAAGTATGTTTTAGTGATGCCCATGATCCAGCTACCTCACCATGGAGTTAGCAACCTGCAGGAAGAGTTTGGTCAGCAGAGACTTAAATCTTTTAATCCACCTGCGCTCAAAAAAATCCACAAATCAACATCTAAACAGCCCCAGGAGACCTTCTCAGTGCCCCTCTGCCGCTCCTCAACCCTCAGGGCTACATTATCCAGCAAGAGACATCCGTGCTGGGGACAAACACCTCCCAGAACCCTCTCACCCACACGGCTTCAGCAGTTCCCCCAATGGCTGAAAGAACAAGCACTGAAGTCCTGTGGGTAAAGAGAAATCAATGCCAAAGCAGCTCACAGAAATCCTGCCAGAGCCAACCGTGCCCGACACCAGAAACCATTCCCTTGGAGCTGTACCACAGTACCTGGAAACCCATGCTGCAACTGTCTCGGGTTAACTCCTTGAGCAGATCTGATTTTTATTACTGTTTTGGTACCTTGAGGATTCAAGCCTCTCTCTCTTCTTTTTAATCCCTGCCCACAGCAGAACAGGGTCATGGCAGATTTTGATGCTGCTGTCTGCAATGACTTGTACATTGTGAGCAATTTGAGTACATTCAGAAAAAAATCCCAGTGAATCTGAAATGCCCATCCATAATCTACAGAACTAGCTCATCTGCAATTACTACAAATGATGATGGAGAAGCCCCAATTATTAAATGTTTGTATTTCAGGCTTTTCTGCCTGGTGCCCTCATATTCTCACACCAATCCTGTGAACTAACCCAGCTCTGAAAACAGCAGAACAATTAAACTAATAAATAACAGCAATTCCCCTCTAAATGCTTGTAGTTCAGCTTTCATTATTTACAACCATGCTTCATACCATCATGAATACATGACAATACATGACAGCTACATGTTCAAATATGCAGGGGTTTGGTGCACACTGCACCAAGAATTTCAGATTTTTTTTAAGCAGCTCATCTGCAAATTACACAGCACCATGGAAATCAGCTTGTCCTCATCACAGCCTCTCTGTAAAATAAAAATACATGGCAGTTCTACTCCACTGTCTCGCTGTAAGATGTGTAAGTCACTTGAAAACACTGTTTTTCTGCATAGATTGGTATATATTACTTGGAATATTCACAGGCCCATTAAAATCAATGATGCAAGCACCAGAGCTGTTCTCTGACACTGAGCAGGTTGTGCAGATTAAGGGTTTCCACTTTAAAGCAGAATTTAACACAATTACAGTGAAATTACCCTGCACTCCTAACGAAGGGCCCAGCCTGGGAGCCTCATCACCTCAGATTTATGAGGAAGCTTTGAGGTTTGGATTCTGCTGGAAGCAGTGTGTAACGGGGCGAGTTGGGGGCGTTCACTGAAGTATGAGACTTTTGAAAGCCGTTTCCTCAAAATGCCAACTACTCTGTCAGCTCCAGGACTCCAGCCCTTATAAAAGGTGCTGTGGATTTCAGGGGTTCACCAAAGAGCAGACATGAATACTAAGTGGAGAAGAGCCCACATGGCTGGCAGCAGTCAGCATCCTCACTGCTCCTCCTCCTCGCAGGCACACCGGTTGCCATTCCCCTTTTTCCCTAAGCTCAGCCTTTAGGAGAACTCCCCAGGTCAGGAAATAATAAACTCAGCCTTAAAAGGATAAACACAATCCTGAGACAGGAGGAATTACTTGTGTCTAAACTCTTGTTATCTCTATTTCTCCGCAGCAGTTTGTCTCTGGGTATATCAGCTGTGTCATTACCTGAACTCCTCCATTTTTAACAACCTTTTTTTCTCAACAGCTTCATATGACTTCGTGTCCCATGTTCAAATGGGCAAAGGCAACAAGCTGAACAAGGAAGCAGACTCCTGACTGCAGAACCACAGGCAGTTTTCTTACTTTAGCAGAAATAAGACGATTCCCTCGTGGCTTCCTCTTCCCTGGACAAAGGACAACACAGACACAAGAACACAGCTCCTTTCTTTCCTGCTTGAGACACTGTGGTTACTATTCCTGTAGGGATGCTACGAAGGAGGAGGGTGAAAAGGAAAGGCAAGACAGAAAATGTCTCTGATGCATTTTCTCCCCAAAGTTCAGGCTTACCCCTTGTTTGTTATATAATAATTGCAATTATTTTATCAACAGCGACATGCTGAATGCAGCCAGCCCGAACAGGGTGTGACAGTAAACATCAGGCACAGCTCTGGGGAGCAAAGATCCATCTTTCTGCTTTTTAAAAAAAAATAGAAATCACTCGAGGCGCTAAGCCAACACCCAAACTGAGCTGAAGATGCAGAGCAAGACATGGGTGGTGGGGACAGACGCACCATGGGTAGCTGTCCTCCTCCCAAAGACACTCCTTTACTAAATTCATCAACACAGAGTCAAAACCTGTGCTAACAAAGGCACGAGGGCAGGATGATGCCACAGCAGATTGCCATTTTGTAACAGCTGTGGACATGAGTATGGATTTACCTGGCTTCTTACAGAGGCTGAAATGACAGTCCCTGCCTTGACTGCCACACACCCAGTCTGGCAATCACCAGCACCTAATTAAGTGAATTGGTATTTGCCATCATAAAGGCACTGAAAAAAACATAGAACACACAGACATTTCCATCTCTGGAGATGCTTGAAGCCAAAGCGGACACAGTCTGGAGTAACCGGACCCTACTTTGAGCAGGCACCTGGACTATATGATCTCCAGAGGTTCCTTCACATAAGAGTCAAATTTTACCTATCAAATCCTTCTGTGGTGAGCAGAAAGCAGCACATCAGGACCTGAACTTTCTGGAGAACAGTGTTTACTGACTTCAAACCATCACCCCAGTGGGTAAGTTCTCCCTGCTAAGGTTGTAAGTGGCTCCAGAGGTTACTCCTCAGTCCCCCAGTCTGACACAATGCTAATGGTGGACTCCAGTAACATCAGGGCTCCTTCTCTCCAGTGTGCTCCAGTTTCAGGGATATTTTACACCCTCTACATTTACAAATTGCAGACTGTGTGAAGCTCTGACTTTTGTGCTGACTTTGGTGTTTATGGGGACACACTGCCTTCTGCAGCACATTGTGTTTGTATAAAAGCGACGTATTTTCTGGAGCTCAAAACATCCAGTAAAGGGCACTGAACAGAAGGTATTATTAGAGAAGGAATACTGGAATAGAAATTATTAAACATAAGAAAATGGCAAGTTGCCTCACATTATTTGGTTGTCTTATCGACAAAAATGTGGTTCAACAAGTGGTAAAGTCTGAAAAGCACCACATGAAGCACAGACCCTGTGATGGTGAGAGAAAGCATGCACAGAAGTCCTGGAAAAAGGATCTGCAGGATTTTAGAACAGCTACAGAGGACTTGGATCTTCTATGAAAAAAGGTGTTTCAACCCTCCTCAAAAACAAGGTACCAGGAATTTTAAAACCACTGTTGATACATGATAGTATACCAAAGCAGGAGAAAACTCTTCCTCTGGATAGGGCAGCCTGGATACCTCCTGTGAAAACTTCCTTATTCAATATAATTCAGTTTACACCAGGATGGATGGGCCAGGGAAGGCTCTGAGCCAGGCCAGAATTACTCCTGACAGAAAAAGCTCAAGTAGCTGTAGAAAAAAAACCCCACACTGTCTTCCCTCACTGGCACACCAGACTGCACCAAGATGTATTAAACACACCTCCAAGGAGTAATCCACTGCAAAGGGCAGCAGCAGCAGCAAGAGGCAGGTCTGCAAGTGGACCTGGTCCTAACTAAGCTCAGCATTTGTGCAGCTTTTCCTAACACTTTTTTTCCTCTCCTTTCCTGGTTCAGAAAAAAAAACCCAAAAACAACACATAATTAATGCTGGCTTTAGACCTTCCTAGATATTCAAACCAACTGAATCATTTCACCTACATCGTGTCTTTTCAAAGTTAATTGTTGCCATTAAAGTTAATAGCATTAATCAGCATCTGAAGCCACACTGTGCATTCCCCACCGTTTCCATCTCCCTTCCTGCAGCTCTTACAACCAGCTGCTCTCCCCAAGGCACCCAGAAGACACCCATGAAGTCAAACATCCCCGAGTCAAGAGCACCCTGAAAGGCACTGACAGGCGATGCCGAGACACAGACATGCCCAGATTTAAACTAAGGTCAGGAATGAATAAAAAAATAACAAAACACGTTAAATGAGCAAATATTCCCAGTGTTACTAACCCAATCACAAACCTACTAATCCTTCTACAAACCAGAGAGGTTCCTGCACTTCCAGCAGGTCTTTAACACAAAGGCCAACAGAAAATCACGCTTCTCCTGGCTTTATCAGCTATTAAATAACTCACATTTCAGAACCTCGACTTGCAACCATATGTCCCTGCAAGCTCAGAACTGGTGACTGCACAGAAAACACACGTTGTGATGAAGCACGACCTGGATGAAGAGGAGCACAGACAGGAAAAGAAGTGAGAAGTACCAGAGATCAAGTCCCTGACTGCTCAGAAGATGATGGCAGCACGTGGTTCTGGATGGTGGCTTCCTGAGTGTGAATACAACAAGAGTGTGGTGTTTAAATTTTCTTTATCCTCATTACCTGGTACAGACAGAAGGCACTGAAATCTGCTGTTGGGGTGGGCAGATGTGTGCCAGATGTTTGCCACTCTTGTGGCAAACCCACACCTCTCTCTTGGCTGACCCAGCCCTCATGCCTTCACTCACACAAGGAGAGATTAATCTTTCGTCCTGTGCCCACATCATCACCACCACAAAGACAACCACTAATTAACACCCTGACTGGTGGCCACGCCTGCACTGCAAGTGACAGTGTGTGGATCTGCTCTAACAGTACCTTGAATAAAACAGAGGCTCCTGTATGGAAAATGCTCTCTGGGTAAAGAGCTCCCTGCAAAGCTCAGCGAGCCAAGTCCAAGGCAACCGCCAAAGATGCTCTCCAAACAGACAACCAACGGTATATGTATGTCCCAGTAGGGCAGATACCAGTATGTACCAGTAGGAGGATGAAGTTAGGGAGTCCTCTGCATGCCAGGGGCTGTGGAAGTTTATTGTGACTTCACACACACACACAGACATCCCAGAGCACGAGAGGGTGAGGATACAATCAAATCACGCTCCTCCTTCCATTCTAATTCGTCAATAAATGTCACTTTATTAAAAACACCTAAAATTTAAGTTGGGCTACAAAGGATGGGAGGGAAGGATTGAATAAACATCACGGTTAGAGCAGGATTCCAGCTCCTGTAGAAAGGATCCAAGATAATAAAAGAAGGGCTGGGGATTGCCCATAAACACACTGCAGATGGCACACAGACACAGTTCCTGGCACAGATTGCCAGACCTTCAGGTACTAAGGAATGTCTCACTGCTATTACAGACGCTAATTTAGCAATGGTGATATTTTTGAGGACCAGAACCAGACCACAAAACTCTTTTCACTTAAGGCAAAGAACCAGATGGTAACAAGTTTCAGCTGGTACAATCTGTTTTGGATTTAAATCAGCCACCTAGAAGTCAAGGTCTATGTACACCGAGATCCTGAGAATTCAGTCTCCTGCACCCTTGTTTTCTGCGGGTGTATCTCGACCTTGTTAGAAATGGGTGAGGGGTTATTAAACGTGGCTGTCAGTAACCACAACAGCCTCAGAGGGAGGTCTCAGTAGATGGCACAGGGCCCTTGGCCAATGGCACACTCCTTTCCAGCCCAGGAGGTAGCTGTGGACAAGAAGCTGCCCAGCACACAGCGTGCCACACCTTCCACAACTGCAGAGGAATTCCTGGCCATCTGCTCCAGGCATGGCTGGTCAGTGCTGGAGAGCTGCGATCTCTCAGCACACACAGCACAGCCCCTGCTCTAAACCCTTTTCCAAGCCATTCCACTCTTGCATTGCTTCATCTCTCGTGACAGAACTCACTGCACTTGCTCCTTGGGATCTTTCAAAACTCTCCTAGGTCACCAGGAGGGATGAAATGGTCTTCTCCCGATGCTTCATACACTGCCTCCTGCTCGTGGTACAACTGGAGGAACACTCTCCTCCTCTTTTCATCACTCACCAAAGCACTTTGCTGCTGCCTCTCTCCAAGGCCCAGCCTGGCTGCTTTGGAAGAACTCAGCTTTCTCGTTATTCCCATCCTACAGCACGGCTACGCCATAAATTACTGTAACGTAAAGCAGCGAGGGGTGGAGGGACAGATCCACAGCTGCTCTGCATTAACCACCCGCGCGGACGCTCTCCTCCTGCACTACTTGAGCTGGACTCTCTCACACGTCTGTCGTGGGCTGGCAGCTACCCCACTGTGTAAGTCTACCTGATCTCTGGTGGCCAGACCCAAGGAGAAACATCTCTCCTTCCTCAGTGACTTCTTTCCTCTGTACACTAAGAGAATTGTCTCAAACCAGGTGCTTCTGAAGCAGGCAAGCGAAGAGAGAAAGCAGACAAGATGCTCCCCCTCCTCTCTCTGTCTGTACAAGGGGCCCTTTTGCATGAAGAACAACAGAAATAGGAAATTTTATGTATGTGGGGCCACATCTGGCCGTAACATGACTGCGGCAACACGTGCTGCGCATCCCCCAGCGCTGCCGGAGTTCGACACATTCCTCAGAGCAGCAGGATGATTTCAAGGCCCTGGAATCTGGGAAGCAGAAACACTGTCTCTCGCTGTGGAGACGGGAGTGTGGGGCTGCTTCTCATCGCTGCCAAGCTCTCCTCGTTTTGCTGCAGACACTAATTCTGAAGGGCAGCAAAGTGCCTGAGGCTGGTCACTACGAAAGGCTTCGAAGGAAGGCGAACATCAAGCCTTCCTCTTGTTCTGGCTACGTCAAATGGTAAAGGTAGAAGTGTAAAGGAAAAAGATGCCCATCCCCAGCACCACACAACCATCTGTTTGTGCTTATTTAGATAAAGTTCAAGGAAAGCCAGCTACAGAGGTACAACGTGCATCTGCACCTGACTTTTCCTCCCCAGGAGACACTATGCATCCTATACCTCTCTTTCTGTGGCTCCCCACATCTCTTACAGACCACACGATGCAGCTGTCTTGTCCCACACAAGAGCTCTGAAGTGGTGCTGCTTGCAGAGCTTTTGGAAGGGACACCAGTTCCTTTGATCACTCACTAGCATTTAAAGATGCCACCTAATCTCCCATCACCCAGACTTACTGAAGGGGCAGGTTCAGAGCAGCCAGGACAGCGAGGGGACCCTCCCTTCTCCTTCAGAGTGCAGCTTCTGTGACATCCCCACACTCGAAGAAACTAGTGAGCGACTCCGAGCCCCAAGAGGAAGGATGCTGAGATACCTCCTAGATAAAAGCAAGGACTGACCTCTCTGCTGAGCCTGACAGCGCCCAGAGAAATTGTGACCACACCAGTAACACATATTCTATAACCAGCAAAATAATTTTTAGTCCTAAGTGACATCTGAAGCCCCAAAACACACACAAAGACTTTCATTCACCTCCCTACCTCGGAACGCCTCTGTTTCACGAGTATTCATTAAGTCATGGCTCTCCCTGAGAAAACAATGACCCCTTAATCAGATTCTAATTCACAAGAAGTTGTCTCTTACCTTCTAACTACTGTCAAATCAAGACCAGCCACCCCTCTATCACATACAAACACGTGCTGCTGCCAGAGGCATGACTGGACAAGCAGCAGGAGCGCTCAACGTTGGACACAGAAACCAGCGTTCACCAGAACCCCACACCGGCTCCGGTCCCTTTATCTCAAAGAGAAATAGGAGGATTTAAGGGGTCTGAGAACGGGAGAAAAAAACCTGATTACAGCACGGAAAAACTCCCAAGTGAGGAGTTACAGGATTCTGTTTATCTAAAAGAAAACAACTGAATGAAGTCACAACAGAAGTTCACAAAACTACGAGTGGATGGAAATTGGAAACTTCCACTCCCCTCATTTCTTAGTGCAAGGACAAGAGGGGATTCCAGGAAGCCCATGGGTAATGCTTTCATCCAACACTGCCCAAGGGCAGGATTCCTTACCATAAGGTAACACTGACACTCAATACCTGACAGGGGTTGAAGTGAATATCCTGAATATTCTTATGTATGAGGATATGTTACTTATAAGTCATGTACAAGAAAAAAATAACCCACCACCTTGAAGTTTACCCAAACCTCTCCCAGCTCAGGGGTAGGAAAACCTTCTCTGGGGACAGGTTATCCTAGACCTGCTTAAGCCAGAGAGTCCTGAAACTCTGTACAACCCTACTCTTCACCTGCAACTGAAGGGACAGCATGAGAGTGGAAAGGCCTGGGCAGAGGCAAGCTGGGCTGGAACAGAAACTGCTGTGATCACTGTTCTGGCACGGAATGCCAGCTTTGTAGGAATCACTGATCACCTTGGATCTTGGGGTTTCTGTTCTTCCTCTCACTAAGCATGCAAAGACCACCCCTGTATAGTCAGAGAAGAAGTATCCTTCCAGAGCACTGGAAGAGCCTCAGTGGACATGGAGAATGGAAGGTCAAATGGCTCCTACACGCCATCACAATGACACAGTCGGATGCTCATTTCCAAGATGGTACAAGCCAGCACAACAGGAAACTAAGCGTCTTCCCAGCTGGCTGGAGTGATCTGGCACAGAGCCCACCCTCTACGTATGCACTGACTCAACAGGAAAGTATTAGGCAAGGAAAAAAAACAAACCCTTGATTAGAATTCTTTTTTTTTCTTAAGAGTCTGCCCAGAACGTTCTCTTTCCTCCCTTTGTAGCTGCCATGTGATTACCTTCTCTCTGTTGATGAGGTTTAAAGGGAATTCTTTCCTATGACACAAGCCAGGTAATGTTTTAGGGTTTTCTCTGTTATGTGAAGCTCACTCAGTCTTCAAACCAGAGATTTCCAGGAACCATACAGCGAGAGTGCAAGGAATGGCTGCAAGACCCCTGACACCTGCAAGCAACTTAGATCCCAAGCAGATACTTCAACCTCTAACTTCTAACCCTCCAAGACCCCTGACACCTGAAAGCAACTTAGATCCCAAGCAGATACTTCAACCTCTAACTTCTAACCCTCCAAGACCCCTGACACCTGAAAGCAACTTAGATCCCAAGCAGATACTTCAACCTCTAACTTCCCACTCCACAGAGGACAAGCATTTGTACTTTCTAATGCGACCATCAGCTTCCCCAAGTTTCACCTAGGATATGTAAGAGTAAGGTGAAGTGTTCCTTGAACAACTTAACTTGCTGTCATGCATCTGCCAGTTTAGGAAGTCACTTGCAGTTCAATATCTCATGCAAATTAGAGGTTGGCAGGAGGCCTGGGACTGGAAAGCTTGCGATGTGCAGCCATTCCCAGCCCACCCTCAGCCCGTCCCCCTTCCTCCCCATCTCATTTGGAGCAAAACCATGCTTCTTCACAGCCCACCTACTCCCATCTTCCTGCTTTACTCCATTCAAGTACACATTAAACAAGAGCAAATGAAACATAAGGCTTTCCTCTACCTCCAAACCTCAGTGCTTTTACACATCCCACTTCCCCCATCCTGCAGCTTTTATTTTCCTTTCTGCGCCCCATTACCTGTCTCTCTTGTCCCTTTCTAAGAGCAGCCTCTCCACTCTCACATCAACCCTGTAGAATATTAATCTACTAAAGACTACAGAAAGACCAATTTGTTCCACCTATCTCACCAAATGCTATTTCTCCAGTCCTATGACTCCTATTACTCTTCTGTATTTTGTTTAAATCAGTCCTTTGCCTCCCATCTTTCAGTCATGTTTGGTTTTCTAATTCATTTTACCATCCCACTTAGGAGAACTACAGAACTACAGCATCCTGTACAAAACATCTGAAATGGAAAATCCCTAACAGAGGGCATCAGGCACTTTTATGGCATGTGAAATGGCCCAAAGCCACCTCACTGGACACACTCCTCATCATGGAGTATTTCCTACAACTTCCAAGTTGCTTTCAGTTGCCATCACAGAACCACCAACAAAACAATGCCTATAATAAACCTGAGTGCTACCTGTAAGTCACCAGAGGATTTGATGAAGGCATCATTCAATAATCTAGTTTTGTACATTGGTCACAGGCAAGACAGGTATCTCCATTTTTGAGCACCGAGGCTGAGAATCCAATGAGGAAAGTGAGAGGCTGGGAACGCTCTGCTCCGATGTCAGGACTCACCTGTGAAAGCCCAGGGGACGACGCATGTCCCGGTGGCGTCGCAGCAAGATTTGGGTGTCCCTTATTTATTTCATGTGCAGTGTAAGGGGATGGGGCGGGAGGACCAGGTTGTCTTGCTACTTGTGTTACCTGTGTGGAGATAAACTGTTAGTAAAACACAGTATTAGTAATCCACTCTGTACTGATAGTGTCATCTTATTTTTAAGAAATCAGCTAGCAGCATCTTTTAAACATATAAAAATAGATATTTATCTACGTGAATGGCTGTATAAGTCAGCTATTTATACGATTCAGGAAAACAGACAAGGATCAAAAAATAAGGCCAGCAGCTGAAGTCACTGGTGAAAACATGCAGGAACTGGATGAGCTTCACTGCTGTGGTCTTGCTTTGCAACAGCCCTTTGACTTCAGGCCTGGGATCTTCTGATTTTCTGTCAGAAGCCGTACCAAGTGTTGTGATTTTGCAAAGGGATACACGTTACTGGTGACCCAAAAAACAAAGTAAAGGGAAAAATCGTGTATTCTCCTCCAAAAAAGAAATTAAAAAAGGACTGCAGAGAGGCCCTGGTATCTGAAGGGCTTGCCATGAGCAAAGACTGAAATAACCAAAGCAATTCTTGCCTACACTCATCTCCTTTCTCAGCTCCTATAATAAACCACTGATCAAAATACATTAAGCAAAATGGTTTAAAATAAATTCACGGTGCATATACATGCTCCATGATGGAAGTGTTTTAAATATACTTTAGATAGTAACTAAAGTATAAAAAAGGCAAAAGAAAAAATGAAAGTATCACATAAGCACAGGGTGAGACACCCCCCCAGCAAATCAACACATGAAATTTTGGCAGGTTTGGTTAAAGCTGATAGCATAGAAACCCACCAGCCCTCGGTTCTCACCAAGGGAGAGCTTCTCAGATCCCCTGAGCAGCACCACTTGGCTACAGTCACTTAAAAGCCCAAGTCAAGCAACAAGGGGACATTGCCACTGCACAGGCAGATGTGTGGGGACCGGGATCGGTAAAGAACGCAGAAGGGAATTCCTGGCTCTTATCTTTAATGGAGTATTAGCACCAAGGAGCTCCAAGCCAGCTCAAGTCACAGAGTTCATGACTAAATGGTCTTTTCAAGTGATTTTCCTACATTCCAAGCATCAGAGCCTGTCGTTACGTTACCTAAACCTCTAAAACAGCTGCACTGGCAGCCAGAACTGTACTGGGTGATTTCTCCAGGCTTGGAAACGGTCCAGAACCACAGAAAGATTTACAGCACCCTTGTGCTCATCAGAGGAAAGGGTGGGTCAAGTCAGAGAACCTCATCATCTGTCCCCAGCTGGATCCTTCCCTTCCCCAGGAGGGAAATCGTCTCTCATTTCTGGCCCATGTAGACTGGCAGGTGTGCTCACACTGCCTCGGTCAGCTGAATGGAACCAGCTTTACAGAGCGCACCTAACACCTCCCACATCCCATCCCCGAGAAAATCAAAGTCTCTCGCGTGACTCCTGAGACAACCCTGAAGGTCTCATCAAGTCAATCATGCGGTAGTTGGTGTTTAGAAGTGACTACATATTATAATGGAGATCAAAACATGCAGCTAAGAGAGGGAGAGGAAGCAAAACCAACCCAAAACACCATTTGTACCAACAGCCCCATCGCCAATACATCTCCTTAAATGCTGCTTCCCACGGAGAAAACCCAGGTCCTTTTCCAACAGTGGTACTTCCAACACTTCCAACAGCTTTTATCTCCCTACACTTACGAGTAGGTCACTGCCACCCAAAATCCTCTCATCTCCCACAGCGCCCAAAGTCCACACAGATGTTGTGGGGGACTTGCAATGTCCCAGGTTAGTGTCAGCATGTGACAATCCTCTTCAGCAAGTAATACATGCAAATAACCCAGGCTGAAGGTTAATTAAAGCCTGCAAGGAGTGCTGCTCTGCATTGGGTATGAGATCTGGATGCCAAACTGAAAGAAAAGTCATGCTGCTGCACGAGTGGCGGTGCTCGAGATACACCCCTGCACACACCGCAGCAGTGAGGAGCAGACACATTACACATACAGGTCTGGACCTACCATCATTTTCTTCAAAGCCTAATTAAGACAATGGAATGATCCCAACTACCCTAATACTGTCCCAACACCACACTTGGACAGCATCTAACAGCAGTCTACCACTGGACTTCAAAGATTAGTCAAGCCTCTCTTAGCAGGGATGCACAAATAAAGGTCTTCCAGCTCAAACCAGAGCCTGCCACGCCGTGGGGTATTGCTACACCTTCCTCTTGGCTCCTAGCACAGATTATTTACCTATGCACTGCTGCAGGTTACTGCTGTGCATTTGCTCAGTGGTTTTATAAGACAGTCCAGCAGCTCATCCCTTCCGAGCTGGGATGCTCGTCCCCCGAGTGCCCAGGTTTCGGTTTTCTCTTTATTAAATGGGATTCTGAGAAACTTGGTCTGAAACAATTACCCTTCTTAAACCCAGATATTATTCTTCTAAAAATGGACACAGAAAATTACCTATTAATTTGGTATGGCATCACTTTCCTATTTTCTCAACTGACTGCAAGAATCTACCAATAACTTTGAGTTTTCCAGAAGCCTTAATTCTTTTTTGAAGGAAATAACAAGTGAAACACAAAATAAGCCAGGCTGAAATTCTCCCTTTTCGAGTTCCAATCTTCTGCTTTCAGCATCAGTTTTGGGTTAGTCTTCCCCCTCTGAGTACCTAACTTCAGATACACGGTTGTGTCGATGAAACATTCAAGTTAGATCAGAGTGGACGGGGCATGCCACCAGAAAAATATAAATCCCACAATGAAGAGGACAATAGTTTTCCTAAAANTCAGTGTTTAATTTAATCATTCAGGCTGCTGCAAGCAGCTCCAGAGCGGCGGTGCAGGCATGGAAGGAACCAAGCATCCCTCTTGCCCACTTTGCAGCCGGGCAGGGGAACGAGTCGGCCTCCTGACCCAGATCCTTCCTTTAAGCACAGGGTGGCTGGAGCAGCTAATCCTCCCTAATCTCTTCTTTACAGGATTCTCCTCGTTGTGGGAAGATCCCTTCACAGGGCATCAAGACAATTCAGAGTATCTCTGCTGGGTGTGAAATTATCAGGGCGACAACGATGGGGAACCCACCGAGGAACTTTTCCCACTACTTTCTTGGCTGACACTGAGTTGGGTGACAGGATTGGTACCAACCTGCTCCAAGGAGACCCAGTGAGTCTGCAATTACTACAGACCACTTAAACAAGTGTTGGATCCAGCCATGATGCACAGACTCTACAAGTGCTACAAGCACTTTTTGCCTGACCAGTACATCACACCAACACTCGTTTCTCATCAGTTCACTCAGGAGCAGTCAAGCTTAATCCTTAGTTTATAAAAAAGTTTATCACAAAGTATTTCTGGCCCAAGGTTGAGACCTCAACTTGAGAACTCGGGTTCCTACCTTGAGGCAGTTAGGAACCTCCACCACAACCTGACAAGAAAGGTTATTTGTGCGAGAGCTGGATGTACATTAACATGGCCACACCACTTCCCTGACTCCAAAGCCATGCCTCACACTGAATCTGAAGAGCACATCTGCTTCCAATTACTCCATATTAATTTCATTACTCTGGGTGCAGGAACACACAAGCCTGTGATACTTAAGGTCACCTTTGGACCAGCTCCCTTTGTTAGAAATCAATGTCTTGTCTTCAAACTCCAAGCCAAAAAGCTTCTCTGAGTATATTTCTTTGAGATATTTTACAACAGGAACAAAACTACATTCTTAGTCCCTGTTCCAGATCCCACAGGTTTGGGATCTTACAGCAGAGGTATGAATAACTGCCTGAATTTCTTGCAGGATAAAGGATTAGGCAACACCACACAAGAAGGTGCTGAGAGGATGAAACCCCAGTCTTTACGTCCAAAGGTTGCTCTTCTGATCTAGCCTTCCCCACTACCCATCAGGGAAATTATTGCAATTATTACACTTAAAAAATTATTTCTGATTGTGATTTGGTTTAAAATAATTCCACCAACCTGCCCAACAGCAGTATTTTTGGTCGTTCAGGATATAAAATTAATAATCTGTTACAAGGTTGGTGGGGATGGGGTTTAACACTAGTATGATTTCACTGAGAAAGAGGTTCTACCAAACTTTTGCTGGGAATTTTGAGCACCTCCAGGTTCATGGAAGAGCATTATCACATCTGAAGTAACTAAACAAATCACACTTTGCCTCTTCCTTACCACCTATCTCTGCCCTACAGGAAAACTTGCTGCTTTTATTCCATGGGAGATTACTTGGGCTCACAGTGAAAGCCACATGATTTTCCTTTCCCATTTTTAGCAAGCAGCACATAGTCCTGGGAAAAAAACAAAACAAAACATAAAGAAGAGTTCAGGAATGTGCAAGTGAGGCTCTGATAACACAGGTGAAAAGGCATGGGAAGGTTCACTGAGTTCCTTATTATCATAGTGGCCTCATCTGTGGGCTGCTTGGATCATATACTGTAACATACAGGGAAAACACGGAGGTGGCTCGGTCACTGCGTGGTGGTATCTGAGCACAGACCTCTTCCCAAACCAGCCATCCTCTACCAAAGAATGTGGATTTGACAACTGATGTGTAAATCCATGGGGAAACCCACAAAGGATGACTGAGAAAAACAAATAAGGAAACAAAGACAAAAGCAGTCGCTGGGTGCTGTAGATGATGCTCTTCCAGCCCTCCACACCACACCACTTCTGGACAATCTGGACAAACTATACATTAAAAAAAGGTCATAAACTCAGAAAAGTTACCCATTCATTGCAAGCTCAAAGACACAACATTCCCAACCATAGATACAGGCTGGGAGAAGAGCTCCTGCAGAGTCACCCAGCAGAGAAGGACCTGGGGGTCCTGGTGAGTGAGGAACTGACCATGAGCCAGCAGGGAGCTCCTGCAGCTCTAAGGCCAATGGTCTCCTGGGCTCCATCACCAGAGGGGTGGCAGCAGGGACAGGGAGGGGATTGTCCCTCTCTGCTCTGCCCTCGGGAGGCCCCATCTGCAGTCCTGTGTCCAGAGCTGGGCCCCCAAGTCAAGAGAGATGTGGAGCTGGTGGAGAGGGGTCAGAGGAGGCCATGGAGATGCTCAGGGGCTGGAGCAGCTCCCCTGTGAGGACAGGCTGAGGGAGCTGGGCTGGG
>VXBZ01009451.1:0-55098 GCA_013399135.1 Heliornis fulica
TCCCCAGGATAGCACAGGGAAAGCGGGCGAGAATAGGGAATGGAGACATCAGTCTTTGGTCAGTTCCTCATAAGTTGTTNGTCCCACACAGAGTCACACTCAGCAAACCTGCTCCAGCGTGGGCCTCTGTCTCTCTCTCTCTGCCTCTTATCTGTTTCTGTGGGCTGCAGGTTCTGGCAGGGTCCTGCTCCAATGTAGGTCACAGATTCTTCCATATTCCTTCACCTGCTCCATGGTGGGCTCCTGCCTGGCCCAGGTACCTCTCCACAGGCCACAAGTGGGGTCTCTTTGTCCTCCATGAGCTGTGGGGGGACACCCACTTCACCATGGTATTCTCTATGGGCTACAGGGAATCTTCTCTCAGTGCCTCCTCCTCCCCTCTTCACTGACCTTGATGTCTTCAAAGTTTCCTATATCTTCTCAGTCCCTTCTCCTGTGGCAAAATGTTGCTGTTTGCATTCTTCTGTCTCTAAAATGTGATTCCCAGAGGTGCTGTGACCGGTGCTGATTGGCCTGTCCGGCTTTGCTGGTAACACAAATTGGGAGTTTGTCCTTGGGACCCCATCTGAGATTTACTTTGTTGGACCCTTAAGAAACTTCTAGCTGCTTCTTAAAGAAGCCAGATTGCAAAACCACCACACCAGCTATCTAAACGGTTGATACATCTTCTAAACTAGCTTGCATGGTCCCAGTATAATCTTCAGAATGGAACTTACATGCTCTCCTTGTCTTATTTACTCTCTTGTAATGACTGCTTCCTCTGGAAGTGTCCAACAACTAATGGAAGGCACTTAGGTTGGTCTCTCAGAGTAGAATTTGACTTCCATGTGGTCAGATTAATTGAGATTTACACCAGACTTGTAGATTAAGTAACAAAGGAAAAAAATTGAGTTGCCCTGATGAGAAAATAATTGTTGGGGAGTTTCATGGACGCACCATTTTAGGTTGGTTTTAGATGTGTTGAATTGCTGTGAGAAAGGGAGTTTTTCTTTTTCTGTCTTTATAGAGATTGTAGATTTCACCCAACAGCAGATGTGACTGTTTTTTTAGACCTCTTCCACAGAACAAAGCCTATAGGCTACAAGAGCTTAAGGCCCTACTGATGGGTGGTGGTCTGTAACAGAGCGACCATTAAAAGGCTCAGAAACCTTATCAGAAAAATTAGGATTAAATCTGCAGAAAGCAAACATTAACATAGCCTCAACATTTTAATCAGCACTCAATTTTCATCTAGGACTGCACTCTTAATATAAAAATATCAATTACATTTATTTTGGTAAGGCTTTGCTGAATAGACCCATAGTCTAATGAAATTGTCAAGTGTCTTTAGGTTCTATACAAAGGTGAACAGATGGCATTTTTTGTGTGTCAGTGTAAGAAAAACCCTTGCTGCAAACAGGGCATGTCAGCTGAGTTACTCCATGCACTAATTAAATGGAACAAATTTGCACTTATGTGTTAACTTAATTGTGCAGCAAAACAGAACTTACTGTCAGGTTAGTTTTCACTCAGCACAGGTAGATTAATTAACTTTCCAGCGTGTTAATGCATGAAAACTGTAATGGATCTGCAGGTTTGTAGCGAAGTAAGCCATCAGAGCACACACTGCAAGCAAAATCAGAAACAAAATCTTTTCCTCATTGTTGGTTTCAACAGGAATTGGTTTTATCCAGCCCATGGTAAGCACAGTGATAGCTCAGTGTCACTTGAGCAGGGCAATGAATACATAAAAATATAGCTACAAAGAAAAGATTTGAGAAAAGAAAACCTTCTGTAGGACCAAGAGAATGATTTATAATCAGCTCTCAATGTATTTCATTGTATCTCACTGTATTTTAATACAATCAAATGCTATTTTATTGCTGATTGCTAATATAATTAAATATGTATATAAATGTATTAAATCCCATGAACTGAATTAGAGATACATATATCTATGTGATTATGACATGGTAAGTGCTGCTGAATGTGAGCAAAGATATTGCTCATATTAAAGAGCTTTAAGGGCTCATTTGAGGTTTGTACATTATTATGTACCAGAACCTTGAAAGCTTCTATTACTCCGCACTGATTGAAATGAGGAGGTAATGGTTAGCACCAAGGTAAATGTCTGCATTGCAGACATCTGTATTTCCTAAATAACTCTGACTGTATTTTAACTGGAAAGCTTTTAGGATTAGAAAAATAAAAAGAAAAAAGAGTGTATTTCTTAGAAGAACCAACTGATGGCAAAATAGAAAAGCAACAAGTCAATTGATAAAACGTGTCCTGGAAGAGTTTGTAAATTGGACATGATCTAGAGGTCGACTAGGCAGGCTTAGGCTGTCATTGGACTTGATGATCTTAAAGGTCTCTTTCAAGCCAAGTGATTCTATGATTCTGTGATTAAAGTGAGAGTTCCAGGCTCATTTGTCATGCGCCAGAAACGACAATGGGAAGAAGCTCAGCATTGAATGCAGTGTGCTCCTGGGAGTTCACTGAACAAGGGCATGTGACTGCCCAGTGAAGACTGACATACAGGCTGTGTTTGAACTACACTTCCTAGGAATCAACTTTTTCATTAGACTTAATCAGAATCAAAATCAATTTTGATTGCTTGGTCTCAGATGTGGGAGGGATGGTGGGCAGATTGAAAGCGGTAGAAGCTGTGAATAATGATAAATACACATGACGTGTCTTTGTTTTTGTAAATAGGAGTAATTCTGCCAAAAGCAGTGCTCTGATTTAACTTGAGCATTCAGTCTGGACTATTATTATATTGCACAAATTACATGGTTTAAAACTTTTCATCTGTTTGAGGCCTCTCTTAATGGACAGGAAATTTCAGCAAGGGAAAGGCGTAAACCACAAGCTGAACTGTTTTACATCTGACTCAAGATAGCCTTGTATCATCAGTGTTCCCAAATCAGCTTATTAATCTTCAGTGTTCAAAGCTATTTTTAAAACAGAGGTTGAATAGAAAAAAAACCCAACAACCCACCCTAAAATGGAATTGGTGAGATGATGAAACACAACATTTGCAAGATGTTGCTCAGAAGATTTCTCATGCAGAAGAAAAGGTGAGATGAGATGTTTTTCCAGTTTGACAAACTCAGACAAAGCAGAATTACCCCTTTGCATAGCAGAGGTCTCAGTCTCATCTGTGGTGCCCCCTCCAGGGGGGGTCCAGGAGCTCATGGGGCTCATTACATAGCAGGAAGACAGGGAGTATCTTCTGTCCTGCTGCAAGTCAAGTGAGTAGCAGGGCTAATATGGTGACATCAGGAAAGAGATAACGCCTTCTGCCTGTAGCTCATCAACTTACATGCATCTTCTCATCAGTGAAAGCCTCAAGACAAGTGCTATGCACCTCAGAGCTGGGGCAGGAGGAGACCTGGGCACAACTTGTCCTGTATTCCACTGCTCAACCTGCAGCTGGCTCTCAAGGGTATGGGCCTCTTTAGTTGTCCTCCATCCTTCCCTCACCCTGGGTTGGCCCTGTGGCTGAGGCCTGGGCTGCGATGGTGCATCGTCAGCTCATGGTGTGCATCATCCCTGCAGGGACATCTAGCAGGTCTACTCCAGCTGCAGTCAGGTCCTTGCTCTGCAGATCAAGGATGGTTTTCCTTATCTACTCCTTCTGTACAGGAAGGATAATGATGCCAGGTAACTAATAAAATTTCACATCCAACATATTTTGGCTTCTCTCTGTTTTTATAAAAGCTGTGTGCATCTCACCATTTTCTGTTTATAGAGCAGGGAATGGACATAAAATCAGGGACATCTGTTGTGTTTGTTCCAGCAGCTCTGACTGTGGCTCATGTTGCAGATTAAACCAGCAGGCACTGGTATGCAGAGGTGCGTATAGCAAAGGCGTGCAGCCCCATGAAGCAGAGATGTGTAACAACACCAAGTCCTACAGCTCCCACTGGATGCTTTGGGTCTGTCACCCTGGGCACCCATGAGCTGTTGACCTCCTGCATTTGTCCTTTGTGCCTTTTGATTGTGCTTACTGCTGATAATAAATTGCCATCTGACACAAAAAAATTAACTGGACCGAAGTCCACTAAGTCAGGAAGGAACAAAGGAATATGTGTGTTATATTCATGTGCTTTTTATAGCTGCTGCAAAAGCACAAGCTTTGCTGTGCAGTATTATCAAGGGTTCAAACTCTTAATAATAATAACAATGTGAATGGGATTTCCCATGTGTGTATTCTTTAAGGGGGATGATCCAAGGTTACCACTGCCATCCATATTGTCATTTTTTTAAAAGGACACAACCTCTGTCATGCAAAATCTCTTGTGGCTCATGTATCCCCCCCCCCTTCTTCTGATTCCAGCAGCTCAGCTATGTACCAAAGTTTAGCTGGAGGTTCACTGGAACCAAAACATCCAAACAGTGACTTATTTGAAAGCTACTTGCCAAGAATGGTGATTCACTGACCCAAAATTGAGGTCTTTTTCATATGAGTTTGAGAGTAATTCGATTATCCATCCATTTTCCCAGAAAGATGTTTTGATTTCACACTTGCTTATTTTCCAGGAACAGGAGCAGCAGAGCAGCCACACATTGCTGGATGCTCATCTTGGCATTTTCCAAAGTAAGCAGGGCATGCCAGGAATCTTGTTTATAAACATCCACTCTGTGTCCTCTGCCTCTGTAAAAGTCTCTAGGCCCCTGATCCCGAAAGCTAAAAAGCTTTTTTAATGCATAAATATATAAAACCTCCCTGTGCAAACTGAGACCTTTTAGCATATATGAGGAAGCTGGCAAGACACTTCCTTGAGTGGATCTGCTTTTCACAGAATCACAGAATGTTAGGAGCTGGAAGGGACCTCGAAAGACTATCCAGTACAACCCCCCTGCCCGAGCAGGATCACCTAGATTAAATCACACAGATTTAATGTGTCCAGATTGGTCTTGAATGTCTCCAGAGAAGGAGACTCCACAACCCCTCTGGGCAGCCTGTTCCAGTCCTCCGTCACTCTCACAGTGGAATAGTTTTGAAAAACTTTTCCCTGCTGATTCCTTGCTCCCCAGACCTTCAGACACCAAGCCAGTTGGTCTCTCAAAGGTTGAAACTCCACCCTCTACTAGTCATTTTGGCACAGTCTCATGACGCTGAGTCCTTCCTGACATGCCTGGAGAAACTCAGAACAGAAAACAATGAGCAGAGCTGAATCACATGTGCTGCTACGTGTTGGACTTTAAGAGCTGTCTTTGATGTTGCTATTAGTCTCACTTAAAAACTGTGTTCTTTTTATATTTTCTAAAGTCTTGTATTAAATGAACAATAGCTATATTTAAAATGGCTTCCAGTATGAGATAGAATGGAATCATAGGACCAGAGAATGGTTTGGGCTGGAAGGGATCTTAAAGATCATCAAGTTCCAGTCCCCTGTCATGGGCATAGACACCCTCCACTAGCCCAGGTTGCCCAAAGCCCCATCCAACCTGGCCTTGAACACTGCCAGGGAGGGGGCAGCCACAGCCTCTCTGGGCAACCTGTACCAGGGCCTCACCTCCCTCACAGTGAAGAATTTCTCCCTAATACCTAATCTAAATCTATCCCCTTCCAACTTAAAGCCATTCCCCCTTGTCCTATTCCTGCACACCCTTCTACAAAGTCCTTCCCCATCTTTCCTGTAGCCCCTACAGGTACTGGAAGCTATAAGATCTCCCCAGAGCCTTCACTTCTCCATGCTGAACAGCTCCAACTCTCTTGGACTGTTTTCATAAGAGAGATGCTCCAGCCCTCTAATCATCTTCATGGCCTCCTCTGGACCCCTTCCAACTGTTACATGTCCTTCTTATGTTGGGGACTCCAGAACTGGACACATTAGGTGGAGCTTCGCAGGAGCAGAGTAGGGGCAGAGAATCACCTTCCTCAGCCTGCTGGCCACGCATCTTTTGATGCAGCCCAGGATATAGTTGGCCTTCTGGGCTGCGAGCATGCATGGTTGGGTCATGTCAACTTTCTCATTCACCAGCAGATCTCAGAGTATTTACTCATGGTGGATAAGCACCAGTTGGTAACTAGCAGGTCATTTAGGAGAACTAACTAGCAGAACTGGGGGTGCCAATGAGCATGCCTTGACACAGATTACTGAGGGCAAAATCCTGCCTTTTGGTCTGCGCAGACCCATCTGTGTTAGATAGTGTAAGGTAATTAGTGGGGACTGTGCTTGTTTACAGGGTGTGACAACTATTTCTCTAAGGTCTTGGGGCTCAGACATACTTTTTCATTTCGTATCTTCCTGGTGTCACAACACACGGTGTTGTTTTCTGTAAGTGGTAACAGCATCATCATAACTCAGAGCAGCATCTGTGTTTAAAGAGCTGGTATTTCTCCTGCAGATTAAATATCTAATCACACTAGAAATGAGTAAGGACATAGTCTGCATGGAGCAAGGGTCCATCGGTCTGGGGTGGAATAAAAGAATGATGATGTTCTCTTTTGGTCATCTGGATTGCAATCTTACTGAGCACAGCTGGGAGCTGGGGTGAATTCAGACATTCGGAGTAGAGCTGCAGACTCTTAAGTGTATATTGTCAAACACTGCCTGACAGGAGACAATGTTTTCCTGAGTTGATTGAGAGAAATAGCATCATGACTTTTCTTTTATAACTCAGGCAGGGAAATGTAACCAATAGCCAAGGGCATGCACGCCCTGTTTCTGGGGCTACGGAGTAGGTAAATGAGGTGGAACAAAATGGGGAGCAAATGGTGGTTTCTTGCTGCAGTAGACTTTTGTGTTGGGCAGAGAATCCTGCCTGCAGACATGTTGGGCAGGATTCATCTGACCAATGTGTCTGATATGGAGCCAAGAAGCTAGCTACCATCCCTTACAGTCAGCTGAGAGAAGCAGTGATTGCTGCACAGGATCCCTAAAGTACACACCTGCATGGACTAGAAAGGGAGATGTGGATGACCAACACAGCTGTTATTACCTCACACATTTAACTTGTGAGTTTATGCCAGCTCATACTTGAGTGTTGGACCTCCCCCCAACTCTGCACTCCAGGTGGTCACTCAGTATTGCATGTCTGATAGACTAAGAAGGGAGGAAAGCTGAGCAGATGGTCACAGGTAGATTTATCTGCAGTGAAGAGGTGGAAGTGCATAAAGAGATTAAGTGTGAAAGGTAACATAAACTTGAATGTATATGTGAGGGTGTTTCTACCTGTATCACACATAAAATAGGATGTGGTTACTGGAGCAAGCAGAAGGGTATGAAGTAAAGACCTGAAGAGCTATGAAGCTGAACAGAACTCAATACAAATCAAAAGAATGACTGTACCAATTTCTTTCTTTTATACCCTGTACAGATTCTGCTGAAATTCCTTCATGGAGAAGGGCTGAAGGGGGCTGCTAAGACCTGCTGGCTTTTGGAGGTCAGAGTGAGCAAGCTCAGAAACAAAGACTGATGACTTGGAAACCCTAGACTTCTGTGCTGTAAGCAGGGCTGCAGTGAAGGGTGAGGTGGGCTGAGCTCCCTCCTCTCCAAGACCACTGAGCATCAGGATAAGGTAGTGTAAAACTTGTCTCCTTCTCTGATAGAGGAGTATTTCAAAATGAGGGGAGTGATACTGAGTTGTTAGGACTTATGCTGGTTTTACTAGAATTTCTGCAGTGGTTAGAGAAGGATTTCCCTGCTCCAGACCATTTAATCTCAGATAGTGTTTGAGAACTTTGCTTACAGCCTGGACAAAGCCAGAGGCAAGTTGTGAGGTAGGCTGTCTGGGAGAGGCTGGTTTGGGTGGAAGCCTGTGGATCCCTGCAGGATGAGATGAGCTTGTTTCCCCATCCATATTGTAGATTGGCAGAGTTTTCTCTGAGGAAGGAGAGAGGCAACTCTTTCCAGAAAAGCCTTTCAAGATGTGTGAGACAGAAGTAGCTGTATGGAGAAGGTATCAAACCTGTGGAAGTCCTTGAGGTGTTTCTGACTTGTGAAGGTCTTGGTTCACATGACCATTCAAGATACCGAAATATTAGTTCACACTTGAGCCTGAATTTGGAGCAATCTGACCAGTTCACAGTATCATAGGTTCAAAATGCCAGTTGGGAGGGACCTCCAAAGGCCATCAGTTGTCTCTGCCATTCTTCTCGTGTTACTGCAGACACTCTGAATTGATAGAGTTCATGATTGTATCTATAACAGGAATTGAAGCTCAATAATGAGCCCAAACCATTTTGATGTTTCCTCATAGTTGATATAATGGAATTTTGGTGCTTGAACATTTTTTAAATGGATTTGTCACAGATCAGGTGTGAAGTCTATGAGGAGCAGGGAATTGAACGAAGTACCCTGAGTCTCAGGCTGTGTGCATCCTGTGAGTTCTTCAGTGTGGGAGCATCAACAGCATCAGAACATGGAGGAGCACAGAGCAAGGGTTTTCTTTTTCCCTGGTGAGCTACATGCTCAGATTCCCAGCCTTCTTGTTCTGCCCAGAACTAAGTTCACCCTACAAGGAAGGCAGTGGGGTCTGCTACAGTTGGACATTGTATTAGTTTGGCTTATAGACATGAGTCACACAGCCCTGTAGCAGAAGAAATAAGTTCATGGGGTGAAGCCATGGTGACTGTCCAAGCTTCACGCTTTCCTTAGCCACACAAACTGCCTCACAGCTCAAGAAGTGATGTCCTAATGTTGGAAAGGTTGTCTGTATTCCTGTTACCATTTCAACTGTATTATTTGAGTTTTCTCCATGTGTTGAATTAGATTGAATGTACCTGTTCAGTCTAAGAACAAAGATTATGAATTCTGGGACACAGAGCAAACTATCTTTGTAGAAAACACAACCCCCTATGGCAAAATAAAAATGACAGTTTTGCCTCTGTCTTTCTGGTCCATCTTCGTCGAGGTAGCTAGGAGCACTTGTTATCACTCAGTGATCAATTAGCTCCGCATTCTTGGAATGAATGTGGTTAAAATTAATCCAGGTGGTTTATGCGTAGGAAACAGTCAATTAATCTTAAACAAACCTTGAAATTCCCCCTCTACTCTGTCCTGGTGAGACCACACTTGGAATATTGTGTCCAGTTCTGGGCCCCTCAGTTCAAGAAGGACATAGAACTCCTTGATAGCGTCCAACACAAGGCCACCAAGATGATGGAGTGGAACAGCTTCCTTATGAGGACAGGCTGAGTGAGCTGGGTCTCTTCAGCTTGGAGAAGAGGAGACTGAGGGGTGACCTCATTAATGTTTATAAATATGTTAAGGGTGAGTGTCAGGAGGATGGATCCAGGCTCTTCGCAGTGATGGCTAGTGATAGGACAAGGGGAAATGGGTCCAAGCTTGAACATAGGAAGTTCCATCTGAATATAAGGAGGAACTTTATCACCGTGAGGGTGATGGAGCACTGGAACAGGCTGCCCAGAGAGGTGGTGGAGTCTCCTTCTCTGGAGACATTCAAGACCCATCTGGACACATTCCTGTGTAACCTACTCTAGGTGATCCTGCTCAGGCAGGGGTGTTGGACTAGATGATCTTTCAAGATCCCTTCCAACTCCTGACATTCTCTGATTCTGTGAATTTGTGAAACAGCGGGAAAACTTTGAAACACTGGCATCTTCTAATGTTGTTGGTCACTTGGAAGCCACAGAACTGTTCTGGAAATGATTGTTTAAAACAGAACTGTTTGTTTTGCATAGACATTTGCTCAGCTGCTGAGGCCCTTATCAGCCTGTGGCAGCTTGAGTCAAATATAATCTACAGCAAACTGAAACTTCAGAAAATTCGGCATTTATGTGCCTGACAGGAAGGTTTTTGGAGCTGTGAATTGATGTGCATTTGGATTCCTTGAACTCAGTGAACCGAATCTGAGTAAAAGAGAGTCTGATGGTAACAGATGCCAAGACCGTCATTTCCCGGAGTCTGGAGAAGCAACGGGGCACTGCAAGAACCTGGAAAAAGGGCTTTCTGGTGCTTTTAGGAGTGACTGTGGAGGGATTTTACAAATAAGAAACTTAAATCTGTGTGGTGGTCAGCCAGATCTGGTACCACTGTTTTAAGTCTCTTTGCAGCCACTGCCATGGTGGCACAACCGCCACTGCAGTAGTAGAGCAACACCTGATTCCATCTTACAGGAGACAAGACCTGAAGCCTCTTCTCTCCATCAGTCACATAAACTTGCTGGCTTTTGATGAAGGAAAGCATTGCTTTACACACCAGTGGGGAGCCGCATCAGCGCTTACCTCTCAGTGAGGCAGATGCCAGCTGTAATATTTAACACTTCACACATGCAAGTGCAACTCTGTTTGCATCACTTAGAAATGAGAATCTTTCTGGTCAAAATCCCTCCAAAAACACTCTCTGCTTGCCTGCCCTGACCTTCCTCTTACTCCTCTCTGAAAGAAGCTGAGAGAACTGTTAGAGAGCAGGGAAAAAAAAAAAGTAAAGAAAAAAAGCAGTGCTTTTCTGGTGTTTGGCTTGCCATGGTGATTTATGCATAGGGTTATCTACTGGCGCTTCAGGGAGCAGCAATTACAGATCTCAGGTCATCAGATTAGTTCTCAAGGGGCTAAAAGCTCCCATTAGAAATGGTGACAGATTCAGCTACCAAGTGTCGCTTTTCATGGAACATCTGTGGTTGCTTCAGAAGGCCAAAGGTTTTACTGCAAATGGGCTTTTTAAAATATTTTTTTTATCTGCAAAAGAAAAGGGCCAGAAAACAGCAGGACTTGGCCCAGGCAGTGCTCACTGCTGGGAGGGGAATAAAACAGTGCACTGCTGCAGAGCTTGTAGGGCCAGCCCCAGCACCCCACCAGCCCTCCCCACACAAACATGAGTGTCTGCTGGCAGTGGAGGGGCCAGCTAGGCAAGGGGTTTCGTGAGTTCAGAACACTCCAGTCTCTCGCCTGCATGCTCTGCACTGGGATCCTTCCAGCTGGCAGATCTTCAAGGAGCTCAAAGACTCATGCTGCATCCCACGAGGGATAATGCAGTGCTGCGAGCTCGTGGGCTTCTGCAGCACTGCCTCAGTCAGCATCGATCCCACGTACAGGACAAGACCTCTCTGGTGAGCCTTTTGCTGTCTGAAAAGTAAAATAATGCATGTGACCTTATGTATAACTGATTCAAAAGGCAACGGGAAGATAGTAGAGGCTGTTATTTATACTTGTGAAAGGAACAGAGTTAGACCCGACAGGAATGATGCTGTGGGTAATCATGGTCAGTATTTTTCCTGAAATTACAGTGAGATTTTTTAAGAATTGTTGGTGAGTTTCATACTCTTGTGACACCGAACAGTCAGCTGGCTGGTAAACATGGTCCACTATAGCCCAATGCTGGTCCCATCCCTGATGGTGCAGGCAGCAACACAAGCCCATGCAGATTTCACGTAGTCATGTTATAAACTATCCCTAGATTGCATTCAGAATGCCAAAATGTTTTGCTTTGGCTCCAGCCATCCTGAGCAGTCAGCAATAGCCCTTTCCCCAGAAGGATGTGGAACAAATGCACAAACCAGTACAAGGTTTTTAAAGCAAGTAAGTGGAGCATTTTGTTTGAAATGGCCAGTTAGAGTTAAAAAATATAAATAAATCAGTCTATAATCATTGGCTGTTTAGTAGGCAATTAAAGAAAGAGGTTCTTTGTCAGTTTATCTCATTAAAACAAAGCCAAGGAAATCAACCAATACAGGCAGTTAGTCTGCTCATTTCCATTGATTTGTCTTATGTCATATATCTGGAATAGTGTTTGTTGACCCTTTGCATGAAGTCTCTAAATTACATTATGCACAGTGCATGCTCTATCAGGGAGGCTCTAACACGCAAAATAGTCTCTTCTTTAAACAATCTACCTTGCCCCAGGCAAGCAGAGTATCTTATTATCTCCTCCTTAATCAAGTCAGGATATGTTTTGTAATACATACGGCATTTCCATGGGCCAAAGAACATGAAAAGCTGGCTTTAAATCTCATTAGTCCTGGAATAAAGAGAGTTATTTTAAGCAGTATTTATTAATATTAATATTTATTAAGGTTTTAGTTTTGTTTAGGGTGACTTTGGAATGATGTTTGTGTCTGGCCTGATCGACCCCCTGATGCCTCTGACAGAGGCTGAGGCTCCTCAGGCTGTGACTGATTCACGGTCACCATTCAGAGGTGGCATCTGAAAATATCAAAAACCACAAGATGTGGACCCATGACCACTATGGAAGTTTCCAGTTCCTCTAATTATCCTCTGTGATGCAGAAAAAAGTTGACCAATAGAAAAGGCTCACATGAAGCCCTTGAATTTTACTCTGTATGTCTGTCTATACCCTGAAATCTGTCAGGGATTGCCCCAGGTAGCCCAGAGAAGTGCCCTCAGTGCCTTTTCTATTTAAGTATTGCACCTTAACATTGCAATGCTAATAACATATGATACATTCCCTATCTATTTTATGCCCTCAAAGCACTTTGTATGCATTATTTCTCTTTTCTTTTTTAATTTTCCTGCAGTGGACAGATTGCATTCATCCTGCTCAGCAAAGTACAGAACTGGGAGGCCTTGATGTCTCTTCATTTAGGTTTATGATGAGCAGAGTAACTTCATGGTCCCATTTTCAATACTGGCTTTAGTCATTTACACTCTGTAATGCCTAAATACCTCTTGCAATCTGGGTCTGATTTGGTGAAGGATGTATGATGAGGTAACCTAGTGAATTCAGAAATACCTGGAATCCTGTCTTGGGCTGCCTTTGTTAGACTATGACTTACAAGAGATCCAGAGTGTTTGACGATACTGCGGGAATTAGCATTAACACTTAGGGCTTCTTATGGGGGGGGGAAAAAATACTCATCTTCAGAGCACATCTGAGATGGTGAGTGACCACTTGCCAGTCTGAAACTATGGGGAAACTGAGTGGGCTAATTCCCATGCCTTGATTTCCTATGCTTAACCCCTGAGGTCACTAGTCAGCTACAAGGGAAGTCTATTAAATTTGTTGTCTTGTACAATTTTGGGGGTGAGTTGGGGTTTTTTTGTTGAATATCTGTCCAGGAGCATTTTCCTGGAACAAATTTAAAACTCTGTGGCTCTCAGAGCCAAACTCTCTGAATTCCATTCCCAGGGCTGGCCATAGGAGTTTGACAGGGAGTTTGGTGGAATAATGTTGATATTTCGGTTACCGTAGGTTTGCAAAATATACCCAAAGTACAAAAATAAGTGGTTTAAATGCAAAGCAAGCTCTGCCTTACTACAATTATGCAATTTAAGATGCCAAACAACTTTTCCACTCCAGCCACGAAATAACAATATATGTTCTTCAGTATTATGCACTTGCCTTGCAGTCCCAAAATATATGTATGATGAACTCAACAAAGATCTGAAAAGAAATATGTGTTCCTTCAAAACACCTCCTGATTCAGAATGAAACGTGGCACCTCTGACTACAAAAATTCATGAGAGAAAAATAAAATAAAATCTGATTGGCATTTTTTTAAGGCTTTGCTCAAAGCTCCTGATGAAAACCAGGGATCAGTATGGCGCTTTGTGGTGTATATAAAGTTATACATTAAGCATCCTACCCCTCCCCCCCCAATCCGAGAGTGGTTAGTCCATATAAAATGAATGTGTATTGGATAGAGATATAAATATTGGCTGCTGATTTTTTTATAAGTTTTGCAAATACTGTGATTGATCATAATGTACAACCACAATATAAACAAAAATGCTGGTGCAGTTTTCATGCATTAAATATTTCCAAGCACATATTGTAAATAGGGAAAACCAGATTTTTGTTCTGAAATATTCCTCAAATAGGTTCAGTTTGTTCCTATATATGAATGGTCTGGGAGTGATTCTTTGCTGAAGGTCATTATTGATTTCTAGAAAATATACACATTTAGAATTTTTATCTATTGAATAAATAAATAGATAAAGAAATTCATACTTGTCAAACCTGAAGTTGTTCCCAGTAGAACACTGGCCTTGACAGGTATTTCAATTTTAAAAGGTCTTGTGATATTTTTAACACAGAGAGATGACATTTATGGCTCAAACAAGCTTTTAATTATTTAAGCTAATATTTTTGGCAAATGCATTATGACATCAAACCAAAAAAATTTCTGTTGACATAAAGCTTTTTTGACTTGTAGTTTCAAGCTCCCAAGATTTTGACTTCTTGTCTTTATCTAGAAACAGAGGAAAGCCTTAAAAGTCCTATTTTATGCTCAAAACTGGTAAGATNGGCTTGGGAAGTTCATAACCCTGCCAGCTTTCAAGGCCAGTCTCTTTTGGGAAAACGTATGTCTCTGATGGATATTCTCAGAGGTCCAGCAGTGACTGGCCAGTGATGCTCAGACAAAATGTGGCCTTATGTACCTTGATAGTTGTGTGTGATTTGGGGTGGTTCAGTATTTTACTATCTATCCACACTGTTACTGAAAGCCTGTGAATATCATTTTGCCAGCCAATGCCGGAGTAGATGTTTTCTAATAGTGCTTGATGTGCAAAAGAAAGCAGCTGAATTAGATGAGGAGTATAATGAGGTGGTAAATAATCTCATCAGGTGTCTTAATAGGCAGTGAAAGATAATTGTCTCCAAGGGGAGTGTCAATGAATTAATTTTTATCCAGGCAATTCAGCTCCTGAGTTGTTCAGAGACCCCCAAATGCTGTTCACATTCTCATACAGGCTAATTCCCTTAGTCAGAAGCCTTCAAACGATAAGATCCTACAGGCACAAATAGGATTGATTTAACGGGCGCTCCTGCCCATGTTTAAATGCAGCTTTAGTCACTGGAATTCACAAATTCAGCTGCATTTGGCCACATGAAATTTTAGATAGCTGAGAGAGGCAGGCAAGCACATCTGGAAGAGCCATCATCCCAGATCACTTTGCTTTTTGGATAGCATGCATTATCTCCTGATAGCTGGATTGTTTGGAAAAATTAATCCCATCTACAGAATGGGAAAACCTACCAGCAGGGTATAACTTTAACCATCTTAGTTTGTGTAGTCCCTTGGAAATCTGGCATTTATTTAGAACAACTTTATGTTTATATTTGCTTGTCTTTTCCACTCTGTCCCTATTAGACTCTTCATCATACAGTGGTATTGGTACAGTCAATAGGTCAGTAACACTAATCTCAGTGATGCTGCTGTCCATGGTCTCACACTAGCTCTGCTGCTGACTCATGTTTTATTGAATATCTACCACAGTTCAGTCTTGGAATATAACTCAAGCAGGTGGATATTCCTATTTGCTTCACTTTGGTGCATAAAAGTGGCAAGATCACACCTGCTATTGAGAGAGTTCTGTTGAGAGGTCCTTGATATTGGTGGCCCAGAGGCACCAGGTGCCGTGGTCCTTGCAGGACTCTGGGTAACACCCCTGCCCAGGTTTGCCCTATCCTACTAAGTTGCACCAGTGTTACTAGTGTCCTCATGGGCTGCCAGACACAGCTTGAGTCATGCTCACAGCTCACTGAGATGCTGCCAAGGGATGTTAAACCCATTTTCTTTGTGAAGCACACATCCTATCAGCCCCAAGCATGGCTGTTTGCTGAGACACCATGGTCACCTTCCCACAGCAAGATCCTGCAGTCCCTGTGCCCAGCATTTTTGCTCATAGTCAAACTCTCCTGCCCAGAAACTACAGTGCCTGGAAGTGTTCCCATCCCTCATGGTGCCTCCTGTTCTTTGCAGACAAAGGTGACCCCACCTTTGTGTGTTTGGATACAGCTTTTCAGTGACACTATCGCTTCCCAGGATGACCAGGCAAAGCCATCAGAGTTGGTTAGAAAGAGGTGATTACAAACCATCAGAGAGCCAAGACCTTGCTTATACTCGGATGAATAGACTGATAAATTGCCTCTCGGGCAGGGTCAGGGTTCATTGAATCCATTCATTTTTGTGTGTTTTTCAGAGCCTCCAAAAAGTCACCTTGTTTCCTCACTCAGATGGCAGATGACAGTGCATTGGCAGGGACAGAAGGAATTCTGCTGTTAAAATAACTCACCAATTTTAAGAGCATGACCTGGCAGCACTGTTTAGAACTGACAAAGTAAAACCAGGAGAGAGTAGCCAAAATGTCTTCCCACGTCAATACTCTGTAATCGGCTTTGTTGCATAAAAACCTCAGGCTTTTGTGTGAAAGTAATCACAAAAACACATTTCAAATTAATAAATCAGCTTTCCCTGATGGCAAGCTATGTGCAGAGCAGTGCTGAAGCATTCAGGGTAGCTATTGTGACAGTATCTTCCTCCAATCAAAGAAATACACTAGAATTAGAGAACAATTTGTGAACAACCAATAATTGTGCACCCAGACCTTAAGAGTTTGTAGGAAAAAAAAAAGGTTGCAAAGTTTCTGAACAAGTTTTAATAATACGTTATTTAGATGCAGTTGGATTCTGAAAACAGACAAACCAGCCTGATCTGAAGGAAGTGTGTGTGTGTGTGGGGGGGGGGGACTTGGCCAAGCTCACAGCTTTTTGTCATCTGTAAAGGCAGTGATTTATCTCTGCTTGCACAATTTTCAGCTCCTTTGGAACATCTTTACTGAACTTATCACCCTGACAGTGTTTGCTCACAGCCTAGATGTTTGCAGGCAGAGCTGCCTTGTTCCTCTCACTACTTCAGTGACCTCTCCTGTGCAGATCTCCTGAGGTAATGGAAAGGATTGCTCGTTGAGGGGCAGTCATTACAGAACCGTGTCCAGTTCTGGGCCCCACACTACAAGAAGCACATCAAGGTCCTGGAACATGTTCAGAGAAGGGCAGCCAGGCTGGTGAAGGATCTGGGGGGCAAATCTTATGAGGAGCAGATGAGGGAGCTGTGGTTGTTTAGTCTGAAAAAGAGGAGGCTGAGGGGAGACCTTATCACTACCTACAAATACCTGAAAGGAGGTTGTAGAGAGGTGGGCGATGGTCTCATCTGCTAAGTGACAGGTGATAGGACAAGGGGAAATGGCATCAAGCTGCACCAGGACAGGTTCAGATTATATGTTAGGAAAAGTTTCTTTTCTGAAGAGTTGTTGAGATGTGGAAAAGGCTGCCCAGGGAGGTGGTTGAGTTACCACCCCTGCGTTTAAAAAATGTGTAGATGAGATGCTCAGGGATATGGTTTAGGAGAGAAGAGGTATCGTTGGGCTTGATGATCTTAAAGGTCTTTTCCAACCTAGTCATTCTGTGATGATTCTGTGATTCTGTGTGGTGATAGGCAACCAAAGAACTTCTCAGATATTGTCAGACAAATAGTATTCCCCCCATACCCCAACCCCCATCACAAAGTGTATATCCGTCATGGTCTGCACTGCATATCAGAAAATTCATAATTTGTGCTGTGTTTTCCCTCAGGTCACACAGCTCATCCACACCCACCCTGTTAGGAGGTACAGAAATATGCTCGTGGTCTCACTGAGCTCTGCTGCCGTTCAACAGCCATGAATATGGAAACATTTACACTCATATCAATTGGTTTGTGTTTTGCAGAGTTATATTCACATTTTGTTTTTAACCTCTTGAATTTGACAACAACAGACAGGCTGTTTGGCTTATCCTGGAGCTTATAGTATCTCAGAGATGTTCTTGCTACATCCACTGAGACCTTCCACAATGAAGTGAGAAAATATATAACGAGAACTCACAGAAAAACTATGAAGCTTCAGAGTCTGAAAGTACATCTGAAAAGAGAGCAAAGCACTAAGGGGTATGCATATTTGCCCTCCAGATCCCTGCACTGCAAACTGGAGCACTTCACAAAGACAGAGAATGAAGAGCCAGATGGCCATCTCTGGTGTTGTATTGAGTACAGCTGTGTCCTCCTCCATAACCCATCTTGTTGTGGTTCATCAAGACTGTTTCTCCAGTGGGGTGTGGGACTATCGAGTGCATCTGCGCTTTCATGGGGTCCCAGGCAGTGCTTTGTTTTCTGAGCAGTTTGTGTACTGTAGTTGCATGGGTCCCAGTCATGTGAAACACCAAGTTCTCCTCAGTTCTGGTGCAGGTGCACAGTATAACTGCTCCCTTCTGACCTGGCAGGCTTTACAAAGGTTAAAAAAGCTCCTGACTGTACAGGAACAAAGCATTGTGCTGTGATAGCCACCACAAACAGCTATGTCAAGCTGTGTGGTTCATGCTCTCCTTGCTATCCAAGCTTTGGCTGGTTCATGTCCTGGCAGCTGGCTGCTGGGAATCAGCAGCTGGGTCATCCCTTGTTCCCAGCAATTGAATGTTTCTCTTGGCCCCCTCAATGTCCAAAAGAGCATGCACTGATGTGGTGGGTTTGCAATATGGCTTCTTTAAGAAGCAGCTAGAATTTTCTTAAGGATCCAACAAATCTCAGCTGTGCTCTCAGGGACAAACTGCCAAACCCTGTTACCAGCAAGGCTGGACAGGCCAATCAGCACCGGTCACAGGCCTCTGGGAATCATATTTTAGAGATAGAAGAATGCAAACAGCCACATTTTGCCACCAGAGAAGGGAGTGAGAAGATGTAAGAAACTTTGCAGACACCAAGGTCAGTGAAGGGGGAAGGAGGCTGAGAGAAGATTCCCTGCAGCCCATAGAGAATACCATGGTGAAGTGGGTGTCCCCTCACAGCTCATAAAGGACAAAGAGACCCCACTTGTAGCCTGTGGAGAGGTACCTGGGCCAGGCAGGACCCCACCATGGAGCAGGTGGAGGAATTGGGAAGAATCTGTGACCTACATTGGAACAAGCCCCTGCCAGAACCTGCAGCCCACAGAAGCAGATAAGAGGCAGAGAGAGAGACAGAGACCCACGCTGGAGCAGGTTTGCTGAGGGGGAACTTGTGACTCTGGGGGGGACCAGGCTGGGGCCAGCAGTATGGGACTGAGAGACTGAGAGACATTCTATGAGTTTATATCAGTGATCCACGCTGGGGTACTTGGCAAAGAGCTGAGGCCCCATGGGACTGCGAAGAAGAAGGGGCAGGGGGTGGTTTTTTAAGAGTTGTTTGTACTTCTCATTATCTGACTCTGGTTTCTCTGTGTGTATAATAAATTAGAGACTTTTCTTTCCTTTATTCTGTGTTGAGTCTGTTTTGCTCATGATGCTAATTGCAGAATGATCTCTCCCTGTCCTTATCTCACTCCAAAGCCTCTCAATATGTATTTTCTCCCCTATCCAGCTAAGAGGGGAGTGATAGAGAAACTTTGGTGGAAGTCTGGCCTTCAGCCAGGGTCAAATCACCACAACTGATAACAGAAGTGTTTGCCGGATAGCTCCCAGAATGTTTGTATAACCTTTCTATTGCTCCTTTAAGTTACCAAAGGCTCATGTCATGATCTTCCAGCATCTGCTCCTTTCAAAACATATTCTTTCCTTGCTGTAGGACAGATTTATTTTTTTGACATATTTCTTCATTTCCCAAGGAAGTGAGAGTATAGCAGAACCTTTAGAAACACAATTGACACAGCAACACTGCTAGTATGAGTATGTTGGTTTGGAAGAAAATGTCCTTGCCCAAAGCTTTCAAAAAACACTTTATGTCCTTGTGATCACTGGTGTCAGTGGTGCATCAAAAGGCAAGTGTGTCTTCACAGCATACATACAGAATCACAAATAGCACATTCAAAAGGAACACAAGAAAGAGACTTTCTCCTTCAGCTTACAGCTAAATGGTGGGATTATCACTGCAGAATATTGTGAATACTAAGATTTTACATGAGACTGGACAGTGATTCCTTGAAGATGGAAGAAAAGGGAATCAAAGACTATTAAGTCCCCAGACCTTACTCTCAGCCCCTGATGTCTCTGAACAGTAATTTGCTGCAGTTTTCCAGGACAGTGTTATGTTCTGGTTCCCCATACTTCCTAAAGTATCTGCTGTTGGCCATTATCAGAGATGGAGTAACAGGTTTTCTTTGGCTATAACTTCACACACTGCATTTGTTCTCACCTGTTAGTGCTGCACTGCTATGAGGAAGTGTGCACTGAGAGCAGGAGCTGGAGGTGGGGCAGGGAGGCAGGGCCAGCAGATACTTCATCTGTCACCCTGCAACGGAAAGAGAAACCCTGGACCTGGTTGGTTATCTCCTGTGAACTGCCCACAATGCTGATGCAATGCAGCTAGACATGCTGCATGGCCCTACATGCCTGTCAATTTCTACAATCATTGGAGAGAGGTCCAACACCAAGCCAGATGCCCTTCAGCAGCAAACCGCTGTGGCTAACTTCTGCAATACTGGTCATTTTTTCACCTGGAGTCTGTTGAGGTGATCTGGGAACACTGTTGAAGCAACATTAGTTTCCCATCCTGGGGACTTGAGGAATCACACATTTTCTCCATCACTTCAGGAGATCCCTCACCCTGTCATTCCCACTGCAGCTGCATCCTAGAAGGATGGGCTGTCCATGCAACAGGGAATCAAATGTGAAAAGTCGGAACAAGGATACTGAAAGCTATGTATTTGGAACCTTTCTCCCCTTTACTCCAGGTGAGCTCTCTGGTTTGACTGCCTATTGCTGTTGGTATCAACTTCAGTGAGGATTCACGGAATGACAGAATGATGGGGGTTGGAAGAGTCCTTTAGAGATCATTTAAGTCCATCTAGATCCTGCCAGAGCAGGATCACCTACAGCAGGCTGCACAGGACAGCATCCAGGCAGGTTTTGAATATCTCCAGGGATGGAGACTCCGCAACTTCTCTGGGCATTCTGTCCCAGTGCTCCGACACCCTCATAGTTAAGAAGTTTTTTCTCATATGGAACCTTCTGTGATCTAGCTCATGCCCATTGCCCCTCATCCTGAGGGGCAATGGGCATCACTGAGTCTTCCCCCTTCCTCTAGAGGAAGGGGGAAGACTCAGTGATGCCCACACCTGTCTTTGAGTAGCTCAGCCCTTTTTATTTTCTGAGCATGCTGGACCTTGTTGTATGATACTTAGGACTTTTACTCCATGCTGTGTTAAGAAAGGTTAGATTGTGCGTTTATTATTAGCATACATTCACACTCTTCACAGTAGTAGGACACAAGCAGTAGAGCATGCAAGGGCATCGGGTAAAGTGACCTTTTGTTTGTGCCAGGGTATGGGCATGAGTGCACAGATACAGCAAGTGCCTTAGACCTTTCTTCCCTCCCTTGTTCTATTTACAACTTGAGTTTATTTCAGGTATAGTGAAGTGAATCAAAACTGACTTAGACTTTATTTAGCACTGTAGCTGCAGTTCTTATTTTGACTATGTCAAACATTTTCTTGGTAGATTGATTTCCTTTGGCTCATTGATTGATCATTTGACATGAGATGTATACAGTCACTATTGATTGTTTAAAATTTTATTTTACTTCTTTTGCCTTTACAGTCAATTTTATAAACTGGTTCTTCGATTGAGTTGGTCAACGGTCACTATTTCAACATAGTTGTTACAGAGATGTGTGCACCTGGTGTGAGCATAAAATGCTATGAGGAGTGAACCAATCAGTATCTGTAAAGTGTGAGCTCAGCTTATTCATTAAACAGTCTTTTCATGCTTTTTCTTTTTAAAATAGGAAATGATGATGTAAAAGATGATCATCCAGGAATGGAAAAGTAAGCAAATCAGAAATAATATTTAGGAAGTCATCTTTCACTTCAAGATTAAAAGTGCTTTATCAACTACTAATTAAGACTCAAAACCAGCAGGGTGCTACTGTAATGAGCCCTGAGACATCCTACTTCATGCTGAGCTGAAAATAGTCTTGAGCATGCTAATAGGTTTCTACTGTAGACCTCTCTGTGGTCAGTATTAACAGGGTCTGAAATATTATGAAGAGGATGGGCAGTTGAATATTAAGGTCTAAGTAAAAACTGTTGTGGTTTCCAAAGACAACAGCAGTAGTTTCTTTTCAAGATGTTTCAAGTAGTTTCTTTTCAAGATCTGTAAAAACAAGATTTGTGCTTTACTTCTGTTAGTACAAATACTTATTTACCTAGCTGGAGAATGCATCCCCTGCGGAAAGTTTCAAGTGAATATCAAGTCCCAAATCCTGTCACATCAATGTTTTCAATGTTTTATTCTGCAGTCACGTGGAGAAGCTTTTTTATTTAATAAAGGGGAAGTGCTCACATCACTGTGTGATTTCAGAAGTTCTGGGTTTAGTAGAGTAAACCACCAAATAATAAGAATTTTATGATAAAATGAAGAAAACTAGCAAAAATTATGAAAAGAAGTATTTATCAAACTTCTAGGTGAGTCTTATTCAGTATTTTTTTCACATATCAATACGGATTCTAAAGAAATATGCATTGCTATAAAACAACTTAGGCAGAGAAGTAACAAAAGTGATACTAAATTCTCACAGAGAAAAGGATTAAACTAGATTTTGAACAGGATGTGACATGAAATGTTATAAAGAGCAAAGGTGTTCTGAAAAAGTTTTAAGGGAAGTTTGCATTTCTAGTCTCACTAAAGAAGGGCTTTAGTATTTCTCAGGTTGCTATAAACATCCCATCCCAGCGACATTGAACTTCAAAAACTGAAAATGTGAATAAGGTCATAGAATGATGCTTTTGTAAGTAGTTTTTGTAAACTAGGAAGGACCATGAAACTCAGTCAGAAAAAGAGATTTAAAGCGTCTTTAGTCATTATATGGCATCCTTCAGATCCAAGTAGCAACAGCTTAATACATGCTGGATTCATCACAAATTAAACCAGTGCAAATCAAACATGTAATTTCTGTCTAAATAAGAAATATCTACTAATGATTTTTGTAATGGTTTTGGCATATAATTATTGGATACCATCCTCATAAAAATTATGGGTATGGCTAAAAAGCTAGACAAGGAAGGATATAGTTTGATTTGTTATTTCACCCATCCAAGCCCTTGAGGTTTCTTGCTAGCCAAAGGCCTTTTTTTATCGAAGTTTTTTATATCGTCCTGTCTTGGTCTGACCATGCTGTCCTCTGCCTTCCCTTTTACACGGTGGAAAGATCAAGGATTGAGTTTCAAAACAGTGAAAGGTCCCTTCTATCTCATGATCCAAGAGCAAAAGTAGACAGCTTAAAAAAAATGGAGACTGATGCCTGCTATTTTACGTTTTGCTTTCTGTTCAGACAGAAACACTTTTCTTCTTTCACAACTTGGCAAAGCCATACGGCCCCTCGGTATTCAGCAATTGCCTATTTTAACTGTGGGTAGGCAGCCACCTTGGAACACACACTTTACTGCCTATTGTTTTGGTAAGATGACACTCATCCATGCAGATAATGAAAACCATACTAAAATGATTTGTGTTGCCTTTGCACTTGACATTATTCCTGTGTCTTTTGCTCTGTAACACAGATGGGACAAGTCTTGTGAATAAGATCATTGCTAACATCACATATAGCTCAAGGCAGCCAGTTATGTAGCACTGACCCCAGGGTTAACTTGATGAAATGAACTGTTTAAACCTACAGTGACATGTTCAATATTATTAGGAAATTTTAATATCTGTGTGGGGTTGCATCTTGAGAAATATATCATTCAGGAGAAGAGTTGTCCGTCCAACTAACTGCACTAACTGCAGCAAATCTTCATGGTGCTGGCTGACAGAGATATGGACAGATACAACCTCCTCCTTTTCACAGAGAGGGAATAGAAACTCTTGATTCAGCTCTGAAATGTCTGTGCTTTTCATATGGAAATGAACAAACCCAACCACAGCATCCCTGTTTATAAAGAGTGGCTGAACTTACTACCTATAAAGAAAAGATGCAGGTAACCCATGATACAGGGAACAGCTGGAGATGCAATGGTTAGAAACCAGAACAAGAGACAGTCCCAGTGTACTGCCCTACAACTTAGGTTCTGATTCTTTGATTATAGCCAAGTTGTGCTCACTTCTTTAAAATGTTCCCCCAAGCAGGTGCTCATGTGCTGGCTTGGGAATCCACCAGCTGTATGGTGAAGTCCTGATGCATTTGGCTCTCCATACCTTGGAGAGGTGTTTGCTGTGGGGAACACCTTTCGTCAGCAGCTGAGTCTTAACATATGACTCACCTCCCAGCTTGAAAGGTAGCAGGAATCGGTTCTGAGAGATGTATGCAAAGAGGCTTCAGGCAGCCTTCTGTTGTCGTTTTAGCATTATTTCTAGAACAGATGCAGATTTATCATTCTTTAGTCAATACTTAGATATTTGCTTTCTGCTTAAGCCAGGCATATACTTCAGAAGAGATAAATAAAGCTATTATTTTAAAGCCTCTTTTCCAGTTTTCCTTGCACAGACAAAAAATCAGGAACAAAATGTGCTTGGATGTTTTTGTAGATACGTTTTCAAGGAGTATAACTCAAATGCTGTGGAAAATTAAGGTAACTGGCAGGAAAACAGAGCAACTCTGTGCTGCCTTTAAAATCCCTGCACTTTTAACTCTTTTTAACTTCTCAAGATTTCCTGTACATATCGATTGTGTCAATTCTGATTTCAACAGAAGCTGTGCTCAGGAGAAAAGTAAGGTCTGAGCAGGTGGTTGATGTGAAATGGACAGCATGTTATTACACAGCTGTAGGAAATCCAGCACATTCTGCAGTGCTGGAAGTCAACATGTGTTACAGATGCCAAAGCAAACAGACTCAAGGGACACTTGAGCGTGGAGGAACAGCCCTAAAGTATACAGCCTGCAGGCTGGAATCCTTAATCTTGTGAGGAGAAATGCTTCATTGATATTTCTATAGAACACACTTCTTATTCCCCTCATGAGAAAGAAATAGTGACAGCATATGTTGAGGGAGTATGTAGAAATATATATTATATGTAGTGTATCTTCCTGCAGAGGAATAGACCAGATATGCTGGAGGAACAAGGCAGGAGTATGTCAAGCAACTGTTCTTCAGGAAAAGCTGAAAAGGAGCTAGGAAAAGGCTCAATAACAGCAGTAGCTGCAATCAGAATAGACAGAGGGAAAACATTGGTGCATTTGTGGAATAGATTTTTAGTTCATTGTTTTGGGTCACAGGTTGTATGGATATACCTGAACGGGGATTGAAGGAAGACATCTTTCTGGGCAAATCATTGCACAACTGCCCTGGGGAAGAGTTCTTCAACACTCTGGATCCTCCAAAGACAGCTTTCCTCAGAGATGGAGGAGTGGGCTCTGAGTGCTGTGTGGGGCGGAGCAGACCTGGTAGTCCCTTGCTCGTGTTTGTCTTCCTTAAATATCGGGCCTGATGAAAAAAACATTACAAGTTGTGATATGCTCACCATGAGAATGTGTTCTGGTTGGCATCTGGCTTGAGCGGCTCTATAGCACCTATATAGCACCCCACTGAGTTTCTGGGGAGGAGAAACAGAGAGAGAACATCCTTTATGGAATCTTGTATTTGCATCTCTATGCAACACACTATCCTGATTTCAGTGGTGAGTGAAGCGTTTCCTGAGCCAAAATTTTCCCAGTAGTTGTTGACTTTGCAAAATGCTTTGAAATCAAAAGGGTAAAAAGTGCTGAATGAGGAGCATTTTCTTATTAAGATGAAAATTTAGTAGTTATTGGGTGATCTGGCAGTGCAAAATCCTGACAACAATTTTTCTGACCTAAAATTCTCTTTCTCAGGTTATCTGGGTCACAGAAAAAGCTCATTCAATATTGCAGCAGTGGCTACTCTGCTCATGTGGATTAATCTGAGCCTTTACCTTTTCCTCCTCTAATACTGTGTCAAAGACCGTCAGTCAGTAATTATGTACTTTCCTGCTTACTTCTGTGTGTGTGTGTGTGAGTGTGTATTCTGTAAAACTGTTATTAGGAAGAAATCCTTCCCTGTGAGGTTGGTGAGGCCCTGGCACAGGATGCCCAGAGAAGCTGTGGCTGCCCCTCCCTGGCAGTGTTCAAGGCCAGGTTGGATGGGGCTTTGGACAACCTGGTCTAGTGGAGGTTGTCACTGTCCATGGCAGGGGGGTGGAACTAGATGAGCTATGAGGTCCCTGCCAACCCAAACTGTTCTGTGGTTCTTCACTTTTAGCCTGATGACAGATGCTTTTTGGTGTTTTCATTTACAGGCAGGGATCTGGATCACAGGCTGAGCTGTCACAGAGAATGAAGGCATCTGGGCTGCACACATAGATCATTGCCTGTTTCCTCTAAACCTTTCTAGCCTGAGAGACAACAAAGCAGCACCCACTCACCACAGGCTTTTGAAAGGCCAGCAAAGTGATCTGGGCATGAAAATGTCGATGGCAGCTTTATCATCCTCTAGATTTGCAGTGGTTTGAACAGATATAACTTTAAGCCTGTTAGCCTGGGAAGCTGGAAAAGACTCAACCCAGCACTGAGCTTGAGCCTGATCAGTGAGGTGCTCTCTGTAGAGCTTATAGGGACCATTTTTCACTAGTGCTTGGGAAAAACCTGGAGAGGAATTCATAAAATATGGAGGTTTTAGCAGGAAGTGAAATTGCTTGTTTGTTGGGTCATTAACTTTGGAAGGGATTTACACTAAGTGTTTGTGTATTTTAAAGGACTGAGCAGTTAAAAAGAGTCCTTGTGATGCAGGAAAATCAGGTTTAGTGCTACAAGGAAGAAGCTGCTTTCTAGCGCTTTTGCTTTTGTGACCAGGGACATTGTTCAGATGCACGGAAAGCAGGTTGAAGTTTGTTGTTCAGAAATCACAGAATCACAGAGTTGGAAAACACCTTTAAGTTCATCAAGCTCAACCATACCTGTCCTAACCTAAACCGTATCCTTAAGCACCTCATCTTCCCATCCAGGATACATGCAGTGATGGTGACTCAACCATCTCCCTGGGCAGCCTTTTCCACATCCCAACAACTCTTTTCAGTGAAGAAACTTTTCCTAATATCTAATCTGAACCTGCCCTGGTGCAGCTTAAGGCCATTTCCCCTTGTTCTATTATCTGTCACTTGGCAGAAGAGACCGTTGCCCACCTCTCTACAACCTCCTTTCAGGTATTTGTAGGTAGTGATAAGGTCTCCCCTCAGCCTCCTCTTTTTCAGACTAAACAACAACAGCTCCTTCATCTGCTCCTCATAAGGTTTGTTCTCCAGACCCTTCACCAGCCTGGTTGCCCTCCTCTGGACTCACTCCAGGACCTCAATGTGCTTCTTGCAGTGAGAGGCCCAGAACTGGACACAGTACCCAAGGTGAGGCCTCACCAATGTACAGGGGAACAATCACCTCCCTATTCTTCTGGCCACACCATTTCTGATACAAGCCAGGATGCCATTGCCTTAACTTCACAGAGAACCACTTAAATGTCTGTTAGAAAGAAGATAATTTCCAATGAAGTCAAAAGACCTACCAAGAGCTTTAATATAGTTCTTCTATCAATGATTTAACATTGTCAAAATCACAGAATCACAGAAAGTTTAGAGCAGCCAAATTTTGACAGTCTGGGAGGAGAACGGATGCACTTTGTTTCTCATGGTATTGAATCACCAGACATAACTGTGCTTTGCCTCTTCTTGAAGGTACAGCCTGAGCCTAGTAACAAATTTTCTTGTAAACTGGAGAGACTTTATGTCACCTGTCACCTGAAATACTGGCAGAAACATTCAACATAGCTACTCCTAAGCAGCAGCCACTTTTGCTTTAACTTTTCTCTTGTTTTGAAGTGGACTTTTATTATAACAGAAACATTAGTAGAGAGGGTTTTTAAAGCCTTTTTTTCCAATAGAAAAAATCTTACACAGCTCCATTTCACTGAATCGCAGAATCACAGAATTGTGGGGGTTGGAAGGGACCTCCAGAGATCATCGAGTCCAACCCCCTGCCAAAGCAGGTTCCCTAGAGCAGGTCGCACATGCAGGCATCCAGATGGGTCTTGAACATCTCCAGAGATGGAGACTTGACAACGCCCCTGGGCAGCCTGTTCCAGTGCTCTGTCATCCTCAGCATGAAGAATTTCTTTCTCACATCAGTGTGGAACCTCCTGTGGTCCAACTTGTGACCACTGCCCCTTGTCCTGTCCCCAAAGGCCACTGAGAAGAGGTTGGCCACACTTCAGATATTTATAAACATTGATGAGATCCCCTCTCTGTCTTCTCTTCTGCAGGCTGAACAGCCCCAGCTCACTCAGCCTTTCCTCACAGGGGAGATGCTCCAGGCCCTTCATTATCTTCGTGGCCTCCACTGGACTCTCTCCAGGAGATCCCTATCTGTTTTGTACCGGGGAGCCCAGAACTGGACACAGGACTCCAGGTGAGGCCTGACCAGGGCAGAGTAGAGGGGGAGGATCACCTCCTTGGACCTGCTGGCTACACTCCTCTTAATGCACTCCAGGATCCCATTGACCTTCTTGGCCACCAGGGCACACTGCCGGCTCATGGACGAAATAAAAAAGCATTTAAATCTTGTGCTCTGGAAGGGAAAGAAGCAGCTTCTTGGGATTTTAAGGTGCTATAAAATTAGGATACATCAGTTTTTTACTGCATCCAATTAAGAGTTAACTGACTCCACAAGCAAGAAACTATGTGCCAGATTAATTCCCTGTTACCTGTAACACAGGTTGAATTTATTGGCTATCACAAGCTTTAATTGGAATCATTCTTCTCACAGACTGACATTTTAGTATGACTTAAACAGCAATGTGACTGAGCTGGACTGACAGCCATATTTGTGTCAGCCCTGTTTCCATGTGGGGTTATCCACCTTAGACTGCATGATACTGGACTGCACTGAGCACTGTGTGTGCTCCCTACTCACCTCTCCGGGGCTTCCTTCCATAAGCACAAGGACCTTCCTTTCCCCTGGGGTGCTCTAAGCCCCCAAAATCTCACAGACAACAGAAAGGACAGCAAAAAACTCATGAAGTACTGTTTAAATATTTCCAAAGGGGTACGTGAGTATCTCTCATGTCCAACTTTTGATCCCTAATATCACTAGTTGAGATGTTTGCAGTGATGCCAGATTATGTCCAGGCAGAGGATTGTGGGTCCCACAGCCATAGTTCTCACCATGTAATCTAGCTGAGTCCAGGTATGGAGACATGGATGAGGGTGCCATGGGTGACCTCCCACCATGCAGCAAAGGAGCTCTGTGTTTTGTTGCCCTTTTGATCATGTTCTGGCTCCAGGAGGTTTTCTTCAAGGACTAAGGGGAGTGACAAGAGGTCCTCTCTTCTTCCCTAGATCTGCACTAGTAGGGCATCCATTTTTAAATTTCTATTTAGTCTCAGCCTTATGAGTTCAGGGACAGAGTGCAGAAGTGGGAGCCGCTCATCTTTTTTCTCTGGGGGAGCAGGGAAGGAGCAAGCAGAAGTCTTCTCTGCTGCTGTCCTCTCTCTCCTCTCTGATATAGTCAGCTGCTCTCACAATTCTTCTGCCCCAGCATCACCCAGCACAGTTGATAAAGCAAAGCTCTATTAAAATTATGATGTTAGGTCTTGCCAGGGCATATTGCCCAGGCTGGGAGGGGGGGAGATTCCCATGAGCGTGCCCAGTGCCCAGGCATGTTATGCAGCTGAAGCATTTTGATTTCACTTACAGATCTTTCCAAGGGTATATTTAGCAAGGCTGTACTGCTTCCCTGCCCTTCTCTTCCAGCAATTTTGAGTGTGACCTGCATCCTGCAATTAGAATCTACCATAGTTGCTTCTGGTCCATATTCATCAGGCCCACAGTTGTGCTGGAGACACCATCACCAGTGCAGGGAAGTGGCAAGTCAGCAAACAGGTTTCCAGGAAAAGAAATATATCCTTGCTCTTCTGCCCTGCTCTTCAAACCATCCTCCCAGTGCTCCTTCAAACTGCAGAGTGCTAGGGCAACTGGCCAGACACACTGTCAAGTCTCTGGCTCTGGTCTCTGTCAAAAGCAAAGCAGGAAACCTGCAGTGAATTCAGGAGCTCAGAGCTGACACAGAGCTGGAAGGAGCTTGAAAAGCAGGGATTAATCTCTGGCAAAGACTCATTTGATGTTCCCGTGTTATTTAAGCTATCAGATATAAAAAGCACTGGCCTGCTTTATTACTTTACGAGTGAGCCTAGCTAGCTGGGTTTCTTTGTTGTGGGAACTGTGACGTGGTTTATCCTGATCAGCAGCTGAAACAGCCACACAGATGCTGTATGCCCCAACAGTGCAATTGGGGAAAGAAAAGAAAAAATATAAAACTCATGGGTTGATATAAAGACAACTTAATAGGACAGATGATGATGACGACAATATACAAAACAAAATGATGCACAGCACAGCTTTTCACCATCCAAAAGCTGGTGCCCAGCTGGTTCCTGAGCCACCTGCCACATGGAAAACCCCCAGTTATATACTGAGCATGACATCACATGGTATGGAATAGCCCTTCGGACAGTTTGGGTCAGCTGTCCTGGCCATGTCCAGCCCCAGCTTCCTGTGCATCCCCCACATTCTTGTTAGCAGGGCAGTGTGAGAAGCTGAAAAGTCGCTGACTGCTTGGCAACAACTAAAACATCAGTGCATTGTCAACATTGTTCTCATCCTAAATTCAAACCGCAGCACTACACCAGCTGTGAAGAAAAAGATTAACTCTCTCCCTGCTGAATCCAGGGCAAACTGGAGTGCTGCTGCTTTATGATCCTGTGAGTCACTGTTTTATAACTCTGTTTAATCGTCATTGATTTGCTTACAGTCTCACTGTATATGCTTGGGCCAGGGCTGAGGGATGTGATCTGGCATTTGCTCCATCTCTGGACCCCATCACTAGAAATGAAGATATTTTTAGCCTAAGCTGAATTGCTGCTATTCTTAGATGCTTGGCTGAAGCTTCTTCTGTATTCTCCTGTCTTATCCACGTCCCTCACCCCCACCTCCAACCCCCCCCTTTATATCCCCTGAAGGGTTTTTTACTTATTTTCTCCCAAATCTTGCTAATGAGGATATTTGGAATATATCACTGCTACTAGGGGAGGGAGTATCTAGGGATTCCACTGAATTTTAGAAGGCAGTAAGAATAAATTATGCTTTGCACACAATGCTCCAGACTCCATAGTTTCTGAAAATGAATTTGCTCGAGTCTTTGTGGAGGAAAAAATACAATTGCTGAATTATTGGGAGATACTTTTAAAAAAATCTGTCCCCACATATTTTTTTGTTGCAGGTAGGGTTTGGTCTTGACTTGCTTAGACTAGGAAAAATGTAAAGGCAAGATACAGACAACTTCTGACTTCTGACATTCAGATTATGAAAGATGAAACAAAGGAGAGGTGAAATGATCAGGGATCCCTGAAGGCATCAGTGCCACCATCAAATCCAGGTCTTCTCAGCTTGGGGGTGAGGTTGCCTTTGAACTTTGGCAGCAGTTATTCTTGCTAACATTTTCCTCACCTTCTCTGCAGCTTTCTGAGACAGCTGCTGGTTTAGGACTGTGTTGTCGGGGGGGGAGGGGAGGGAAATAAGAGCTAATAATGCCCTTATTTTCCATTCTTTCAGAAACAAAATGTATTAAAATAATGCCCAAAGTTGTAATTTAAAGTCTTTATTGATGGTAAGATGTTGATCACCCTGATTTAAATCATGTAAAGTTTCAGCAATAGGGAAATATACTGGATAGCTGTTCTTATCTGAATATTATCCATATCAGTCTATTCCAGAAACCTGGAGAGTGGGAGCTTGTTTCACTCTATCAGGTTATAATAATATCTAACAGCAATGTTGATAATATGATAAACAGGGCAGGCATCTGGATCAGGATCAGGACTTCTCTTGATATACTGCCATGGTACAAAGCTGCTGGCTAAGGACCATCCCTGGGGGGTTCGTGGCAGCCAGACGCTAACAAGCAAACCCTTGGGAGCTGTACTGAGGTAATTTTTAGCACAGAGACACAACTGATTCCTTTTAGCTACTCAGTTCAGTGGCTTCTCTGACCTTGTGGTTTTTCAGGCTTGGAGACAAGGAGGAGAGGGTTTAGTGAACCCAGGCTGCCCATTCCTTACATCCACAAGGCACATGGAGACTGGTGAATAGTTATGCAGGACCCCATGAGGAAGAGATGAGCAGCACAGTGACCTCCAGAGCTGTCTATTTCCTACATTTTCTCCTCTAATCAGGAGATTCACCTGTACTTACCAAGAGCTCTAAGCATCTTCCAACAGCACTTACAGCTGCAGAAATACTGATATACCCACATGAACCTTTCTCTAGATTCCAAAACAGATTATATTGAGTTGTGATGCTGATAAGGGAGTGTTCAGTCTTTCCCCGTGCCTTGGATACAATTTTATTTTTTTTTGCAAACTACACAGGACAGAATTGGGAAAATTATCTGTGTAGAAAAGTGAATTCCAGTCTTCTAAAATTAGGAACCAAAGAGTTTGCTGGAAGTCTCACATCTGCGAAGACAGGCACATGCAAGTAAGTTGATCTGTGTAGAACAAGAATTTTCAGTGTGTCGTAAAGTGCTATGGAGTTGAGAGAAGGTCTCTCTTGCCCTCACAGGAGGTCATCTGGGAGCCCCTTATGGCTTCTTCAATCTGTATCTGCAGGTCCACGTTTGTTAAGGCTACAAATTGTAGTGGCCAACAGACGAGCTTTGATGTATATTGGCTGGCAGCAGCCTGTGAGGGCTTTATCATACTGAGAAATGACTCTGCAACCACTGCCTCCAACTCAGTGTACCCCTGCACAAGGGCTCAAGCATGTGCTGGGATAGGGGTCCTTTAAGCATTAGTGGTACACCAAGACCACTCAGCATCCACCTCCATGGATGCAGGACTGTCCTATCCCCCGGCTATGTAGTCCTGCTAAGATTGAATCTGCTCATTATAGTGAACAGAATAAAAAATGATATCTCAAAATCTAAGACAGTCATCATTATAAAAAAATGTTACAAGCAGAACAAATGTCCACACATCAGGATAGACCTGTTACTGACAGAGATGGTGCTTTTGAGTGCAAAGAGTGAGATTAACAGGGACCTAGTTTCAAATTGTATGTGTGTGTGCATGCTTGTGTTCATACAATCATAGAATTCTTAAGGCTGGAAATGACCCCTAAGATCATCCAGTCCAACCATTAACCTACCGCCACCAAGTCTACCTTAGACCATGTCCTCAAGCACTGCATCTACCCGTCTTTTAAACACCTCAAGAGATGGGGACTCAACCACCTCCCTGGGTAGACTGTTCCAATGCTTGGTGGGTCTTTCAGTAAAGAAGTTCTTCCTCATATATAACCTAAATTTTCCCTGGCGCAACTTGAGGCCATTACCTCGAGTTCTGTCGCCTGTTACTGGGGAGAAGAGACCAACCCCCACCTCACTGCAACCTCATTTCAGGTAGTTGTAGAGAGCAATAAGGTCTCCCCTCAGTCTCCTCCAAACTAAACAACCCCAGCTCCCTCAGCCGCTCCTCGTAGGGCCTCTTCTCCAGACCCTTCACCATCCTCGTTGCCCTTCTTTGGACACGCTCCAGCACCTCAACGTCCTTCTTGAAGTGAGGGGCCCAAAACTGAACACAGTACTCAAGGTGAGGCCTCACCAGTGCAACCAGTGTTTGGATTTCTGAAAGAGAAAAATAGCAGAAAATAAGAAAAACCTTACAAGGAAATAGTTGATGTGCTTTCAGGTTGATGAAAAATTAAATACATTTATTAAATTAAAATTTCTGCTTCTCCAATTACCCTGAAAGGACTTTTATTCATTCAAGCTGTTGCAGAAGCCTATAAACCTACCAGCTGGATGGACCAGGGAGGAAAGCATATTTTCTGCCATTCCTCATCAAATCCCAATGGCAGAATAAGAAAGTAGATTGTGTTTCTCACAGAACAGCAGTCCTTTCCAGCAAACTGGCAGAAGGAGAACATGACAGGACATTACATTAAATTACTTTTGAGGTAGGAATAACAAGATCACAGAATCACAGAATTTTAGGAGTTGGAAGGGACCTCAAAAGATCATCTAGTCCAACACCCTGCCTGAGCAGGATCACCTAGATTAAATCACACAGGAACGTGTCCACACTGGTCTTGAATGTCTCCAGAGAAGGAGACTCCACAACCTCTCTGGGCAGCCTGTTCCAGTTATCTGTCACCCTCACAGTGAACAAGTTTTTCCTTATGGTCACATGGAACTTCCTATGCTCCAGCTTGGACCCATTGCCTTTTGTCCTATCACTGGCCATCACTGAGAAGAGCCTGGCTCCATCTTCCTGACACTTGCCTTTTATGTATTTATAGACATTAACGAGATCACTCCTCAGTCTCCTCTTCTCCAAGCTGAAGAGACCCAGCTCACTCAGCCTGTCCTTATATGGAAGATGTTCCACCCCTTCATCATCTTGGTGGCCCTGCACTGGACTCTCTCAAGGAGTTCTATGTCCTTCTTGAACTGAGGGGCCATGAACTAGTCACAATATTCCAGGTGAGGTCTCACCAGGGCAGAGTAGAGGGGAAGAAGAATCTCTTTTGATCTACTACACCCTAGGATGCCATTGGCCTTCATACCCACAAGGGCACATTGCTGGCTCATGGTCATCCTGCTGTCCACCAGAACCCCCAGGTCCCTCTCACCTGCACTGCTCTCCATCAGGACAGTCCCACACCTATACCGGCACTTGGTGTTTTTCCTCCCTAGATGCAAGACCCTACACATACCTTTGTTAAATCTCAATTTCTCCCTGCCCAGCTAACCAAAGAGAGCAGCTAGACATAGTAATGTAAATGCAGTTGGAACATCAGACATCAGCTGTTGCAATAACGTACTGGTGCATCATCACTTGTCCTACTTGCCAGCCTGCAAGTTAGACTTAGCTCTATCCTCTGTAAGATAGTTAAAAAAAATAGATCACTTTAATTGTGTTTTAATGCATCTAAAACTACCAAGGGCTGAACTGCAGAAGGGAGGCTCCAGTTCCCTTTCTCTGTGCCCGAGGTTTGCTTCTCACTATGTCCCTTCCTAATTTGTGGTATTCTCCCACAGTGCTGTAGTATTTCCATGTTTGAAGTTCTGTGAAAGTTTGGTATGTTCAGGTGGTTTCTGGTTATCTGGCCACTTCCGGAAGAAAGCAGCTGGAGAAGGGAGAGGAGCCCGAGGGCTTTTGGGACTGAGCTGTGACATAACAGATTTTGGTCACTTAGAACCATAGCATCTTGATGTGTGTCTCAGGCTGATGCAGCATGGAGAGGAGGCTTCTCCTGGGGCTACAGCATGGTAATAAAAGAAGGGAGGGTTTCCTGTTGAGTAAGTGCTGAGCCAATGTCCCTGCACACAGCTGAGAAAAGCAGGTTTAATAACTTATCTCGGAAACTCTGTTTGCACTTGGAAAAACAAGTAACAGAAAAATTTCAGCCAGCCTTGAAGAGAAAATGCATCTTAATAGTGCAACTGTCTGCTCCCTTTGTCCTCCCACAGAGCCCATGGTGAAAGCAAGAAGCGTTTCTAACTGTCACACATCCCAGTACGAGGAGCCCTAGTTGGCCTTGAGTGGCTCCATTTTGGAGTCCTGAATGCTCCTGCGATCTGGTGACCATTTTAAACACAAGATGGGACACACCAACTGGTCTTGCTCTATTCACACAGCAAGCCCTGGATGATTCATATAACAGCCCAGGTTTCAAGGGACCTTCAAAGGTCATCCTGACCAACCTTTTCTGGAAAAGGGAGCCTGGATGAGTTTATCTAGCACATTGCCTAATCACATCTTGAAAACCTCCAGTGATGTGGACTCCACCATGTCAATGGGGAGGTTATTGTGGTGTATGATCATTCTCACTGTAAAAAATATCTTTCTTATATTGAGATGAAACCTCTCCTGGGGCAACTTGTACCCACTGATCTTTGTCCTTTTCATGTGGTTTCTTTGTGAAGAGAACCTCCATCCTCTTTGTAGCTTCCCTTTAATTACTCACATAGCATGATGAGCTTTCTCTTTTCCAGAGAGAAAAGACTTTCTGTCTTCCCTCACAGGCCAGGTTCTCCAGACCTGTGATAATCTTTGTAACCCACCTTTGGACCCTATCTAGTCTGTCCATGAGGTTTTGTTTGGGTTTTTTGGTTGGTTGGTTGGTTTGGTTTTGTGTTGTTTTGTGGGTTTTTTAATTGTAGGGACCAGAAATGGACACAGTAATGCTCAGGTTCATCTTTTATCGTATCCCCCTCTGACATTATCATCCACATCCAACTTTTCATAGGTGCACCACACAAAAACTGCAAATGGAGGTGAGAATTTGAAAAGAGGTTCCTTTGAAGGAGTTTGGAAAGTTTGCAGCATCTGGGAACTATTCAGCAAGAAGTATATAATCCCTCAGAAAGTTTTGATGAATGATTATTATTCTTAGCTGTGAAATGGCACTTCAGAATTAGAGCTGTGATGACTGTAATTTTAATCTTCATATCTGATATTCAAAAATGCACATCAATATTTGTTTATAGTCAGCGTCACATAAAAACTTCTGAAGCAGTTTCAGGCTGCCCTTGATAATGTTGGAAAATACTTTGTCTCCACTGAAGTAAGAAGGGTGAGTGACAGCAGGAGAAAGCACAGAAATGCATTTTGACCATTTCATGTGGCTGAATTATAAACTTCCTTTCTTATTCCATAAGAAATTAGGATTTGAAAATGTTCCTGAGAAACTATTTTTAACTTGCATGTCTTGAATTTAATGTCAAAGATCCTGTTTACTGTAAAATTGCAGAATCATACACTTTATGAAAATATTCTGGTTTGGAAAGGATAATTTCTTTGGTCTGGTCACTTCCATAACATGTTTGCTGCCGCAGCATCTTGTTGCAAAGCACTTTGCTGAGGTTGGATAGCAGGTTGACTGCTTGTCTCTTTTTCTGACACAGAATTCACTGTTTCAGAACTGAGACTTTGCCTGATTAAAAGCTGTTTAGGTGACATAGCTTGTTCACCAGATTTTTTTTCCTAACAGATAAAACAAATTCATTCCTCTGTAACTTTGGCATTCAGTTGTCAATTCAAATGGACATGATTCCTCAGACTGAAAATTCAAAACTTTGCCTTCCAAATCTTGTGCCTCCATCTCTTTCTCCTTTCAGACTTTGAGTCTTTTTCCCCCAGTATTCTCTTGAAATCCAATTTCAAAATGCCATGGTGCTGCCAGAGTTATCAATGCAGCAAATAAACACTGAGTGAGGCTTTCTTCAAAAGGACAGACTGGTTAATCGTGCTTATGTTTAATATATCAGTATGCAGAATAGTGTATGTGGGTCAGGTCACCCTGTCCCTAAAAGATACAGTACAACATGAAACAGAACTGAGAAAAGCAACAAGGATGATCTCATTGCTTTAGTATGTGGAAAGGCTTTAAAAGGGACCTCAGTCTGGAATGAAGACAACAGGGGGGATGTGACAGACGTCTGCAAAATTATGAACATCAAGGAGAATTGAGGAATTGAAAATTATAATTTTCATAATACATACAGTAGCTAGAGTCCAATTAAGTTTCTGTGTAATAGGTTTAAAACAAAGAAAAGGACATACTGGTTAGCAGGAAGTGCAACTACACAGTCAGACTTCTTCAAGAAGTCAAAAGCACAAACAGGCCCCAAAAGGGAATATATAAATTCACAAGCTCTCAATCAGTATTTGACAGAATTATTTGGGTGAAGGTTCTGCTTCAGAGATGATCAGAGAACTGTGTAAGGACATTCTAGTTATTTCAGGGCAGTTAATTTGGACTAGTTGTACTCTGGCTCTGAGGGCTGAGTACCCATCAGCAGTGAGAGTTCTTGTGGTGCTCCTGGATCACAACACAGCTTTTATTCCAGCTGAAAGAAGCCCAGGTCCTGTCTAGAAACACTGAGGACACAAACAGTAGCATAATAAGGTAAGATTAGCAAGAGATTTGTTTCTGAAGTGCACTCTTGATGTGAACTGCAGCACACTTGAAGGCTCATCATTACATAGTTATGGATAAAGCACTTTGACTGCAGTGGATTCTCTTTCTTTGGAAGGTGAGGGTGGGAGAAAGATTACCTCTTCCCATTAGTATGCAGATGGGATAGAGGCTTGAAATGCATTTAATGCATCTAAATATAGGAAATAACCTAAACATGTTGGCATTCATGGCTGACACTGTGAAGGATGCTTAGAAGTTCTTATGATGACCATGTGGAAAATGGCCTTTGGGTTTGGTTCTCATGGTCAGAAAATGAGTTTGACTTTCATAGCTGCTGCAAAGGCTTGAAAATTTATTGCTGCAGGTTCCTTTTCTTATGGTGTATGTCCTCTCCTGCTGATCCAACAGCAGAAATCTTAAGGCTTATATATGCGTATTCACTGGTTTACACTTGACTGAGGATTATACTCAGGCTTTGAATTGCCCTTCTTTCAAAGCAGTGCAGCACATAAAAGCTGCCTTGTTTTGATATTCCAGAAAAGGAGAAAGAAATCAGAACAATGTAGAAATTCTAAAATCTCATCTTTCTTTGATACAAAGTTATACTGCTGCTGTTCACAGCTGTTTTACCTATCATGTCCTAGGAGCTTATGAAAAAAAAAGAAACAGGATATGCATAGAAAACAGTATTTTCCATTTCTGACTGGTTCCAAATGCCACAGTGTTGGTGTAGGATAAAAACTGGACATTTTTCCTGTCTTGTGGGTTCTCCTTTTCAGCTAAGGGCTGCAGTGACATGTGATAGTTGATGAACATTTATTTCTCTTTGGCTACCACACTCTTGTCTGGAAAAGGTAAATATCATGGTTTGAGATGTCAAGAATCTGTTGATTCTCATGGTGCTGATCCCGGTTTCCAGGTGGTGTTATTCAGGAAATTATATGTCCTGTACATTTATAATAATTTCACCTTCCTTCCTCTTTTGAAAACTTTCTCTCTTCCATGATTACATGACAAATTCAAAACACAGCCAGAACAAAACGTACAGGCTCAAGCAGCAGAAAGCATAGAAAAGGATGTTATAAAATATTTATTTAAAGTCTTGAAAGAATTACATCAATAACTGAATTTTTGTGGTCTGAACAAAGATCTTTTTTTTTAAATGATGCCATTCATTTCCACCTCATCTGGGAATGTTTTTGGCATCGTACATTTCTGAGAAACACAAATTCTTACAAAAGTCTCATTGGATTTGTTCTTAATTTACTGATCACTTAGCATGAAAATCATATGCTGTTAGCACGCTGGTATTACTCTGTTGATTGCTACACATATGATCAATGTTAGGAAGTGAATACAATCATAGAGTCACAGAATGTGTTAGGTTGGAAGGGACATTTAAAGATCACCTAGTCCTACAGTATGGACAATAGATTTTTAAAAAATCAAAACATCTTCTAAGATTCAGATTTAAAATTTATGCACCTAGTTTGGAGTAATATAAAAGGAAATAAAATGAGAAAGAGACAACAGGGCAGACTTGTAGTACTCTGACCTACTCCTCAGTAAGCAATCAGTCAAAAAAAGAATATTAAAGATTGTCAATGAGATGCAATTTTCAGAATAATAGTTTTGTCAAAGCTAATCATAAATCTTGTATCCATAAAGGAAAGAGCTTCAGCATTAATTTCATGTTCAGATCCACAAATCATGCCAATTGAAGGGAAGTAACTATGTTTGTCATGCCGAGATGGGCAGCCATGGCATGAGCAACTGAAGGATTCAGCCACAAAATTGAGTTGTTTTTTCAGCAGACCTAAGGTCGTTTTTCATACCTTGGAGCCTATGGGAAATGTTTTGCAGCTTCGTTTTGTTTGATTCGAACTCAGATGCTTATCTGATTTGACCTGTATCATCAGAATACTTATGTTGCAAAGTTATATCATTACACATAATACACATAATACAACTAAGGCAAAGTAGTACATCAGTCAAATAATGCCAATAAAATCCTTTAGTTAAATTCACAGTTGGCTTAGGCAAAAAACAACTCGGCAGAAACTGGAGATGGAAATGGTACATCAGGTGCACCAAGTTTCCAGTGGCTAAGAATCAACTCTAGTCCACACAGGGTGTCAGGGCACTCTGCTCGTGACAGTAATGCTCTTGTTCTGTCCACCTGGTAGGTGACTGATGGAACAACACGGAGGTTTGTGCATCTTTTGCTAGTTCTGCTGGGTGTGAAAGCCCTGAGATGACAGCTAAGGCTTGGAGGGATTTTTTTCTAGGCAACAGTGGAAGTTGCATGCTTCGGATCCTTGAGAAAGTGATCTTGCCTCTTTTTTTTTCAGCAGTAGGAATGTATAGTTTCATTAAATTCTATTAAAAAACATATCTAACAGTGGTCTGTTCTTTCTGTGTCTGTTCCCCCATCTGCACAAAGGCACATACACATCTTTTAATGCCTTTCTGGGTGGTGAAGTCCTGTGTCTAAATCAAGCAGAGTTGTTCCACCAGTGAGGGGATGGAAGGGTGAATCCAACCTGACCCTTTTGGCCTCCATACTGCCCTGCAGCTACTCATCCATCCTCTATTCTCATCACATAGTGATCCTCAGAAGTCTGAATGAGAAGAATGGTTAGCAAAACCAGGACATGTTTCAAAGGCTTGCTGAATGACTGATGGAACTGCTTCTAAACGATCCATTCAAAAGAATGCATTGTTTTCTGAGTCATGATACCTGCATATAAAGAACTTAAAACTAATAATTATTAAAGAATTGGCTAACTTGATAATTGAAGTTATCACAAGACAGACAGCTAAAAGAAAATAATGAGGAGCAACATGTCCTCATCTGGCATGGATGTTTGAAAAGATGATATGAATGGCTTTTATATTAAGACTAGTCAGAAATATCAGTCTCTTCATTTCATGTCTGATCAGTAGGATTGCTCCAGCTCTGGATGATTTCATTCTTTGTCAATCATGGGACTACATTCTGCCCTACAAATACACAAAACTGGGCCAAACAGGAGGAAGCATGTAGTGTGACTGTCTTTCTACCATTTTGGCTCCATGTAGGAGAAGGACTTTTTCCAACCTGCTGGCATGGTATTGCAATTCATTGAATAAATATTTCCTCTGCTGTATATTCAACATTTCTAGGAAGGAGCTGAGGAAACTCATTTTCTCATGGCTAAAGGATTCTGAGATGCAATTGAGCATCCGCTCCCGCAGTTACTGCACCAGTGCTGTAACCTGCCAGGCAGACTGTAAAGACTAACTCAAATGAATTTTTTTGAAGAGCCATAGTAGAAGTATATGAAATTGCGTTAACCACTTACATGCCAAAATGCCATGTCAAAACCGCATCCAGTATTAAAAATCTGCACCTAGTGCATGTAGTTGATTTGTGTAAACCCATGTTTAGTGCCTCTGAAAATGTAGCCCCCTTCTCCAACCCTACACCTCTAAACTGAACCACAGGTATATTTTTTACTTTTGAGAGACATTTCTTTATATCTGATTCTGAAATGTAGTTTTCTGATTAACTATGAGGGTTCCTGGAGCAGTTTTATCTCTCTCAGTAAAGGTTTTAGGAGCCTTAATACCTGTAATACTTTCAGTCTTGCTAGCACGGGTTAGCTGGGAACTTAGTGTATTCATGATAGGCCATTAATTTCATAAATTACTCCTGAGTGGAACCCAATACATTTTGTTTGAATAAAGCAATAACATCATTAAAACCCTCATTCCCTGTGCCATTTCATAGTAGCCATAAAACATAGTGCTAAAATTTAAGGATCTGATAATCTGGGACTTGTTTCTCATTTCTAAGGAGATGTAAATCCTAGGTTGGTAAAATTCTGATCTTTGTTCTTGGTGTGTTGTAGATTGCTATAAAACCTTTTGGTTTTTTATAATCTACAGTTGGATGTTTCTGTGATTTATGTATTATGGGTAAAAAGCAGGAAGAAGGGAACATAATATTCACATTTTTAAAATCCATTACATTTTGTTTCCACTCACATTATTTTTATCACTGATGAATAGCATTTAATAGACCAAGACAACACTTTCACCCTGTTAATTTCAGTCCTGAACAGACAAATAAGAATGAAGAAGTTGAAGACCTTAGAAGAAGTCAAAGAGGAACTGCATGACTATGGCACTAAAAAATTTTCTGTTTGGTTTCAGTTACTATTCAGAAAGATGTCTGAAAAGATTGACTACCTCCCATCTTCTGGTGCCTATTTTCACAGACCCCTAGTTCCTGACTTGGATGGTAATACTTGACACAGTCTGAGCTCCTCATTCCTCATGCTTGGAGAAAAACTTGAAAAATAAACTTAATGACTCAAATACCAAGCAGAAAGAAAATGAAAGGTTTTTTTCTTAGCTCTGATAGCTTTAAAGCCACAGTTTCTGCACCTGATTATTTTTTTTTTTTTAAACTTTTGGAGTTAACATTCAGAAATACAATCTAAAGGAGTTAATATGAGATGGTTTAGCTGGAAGCTTTTTACCCAGACACCAGCATAACCAGTCAGTCCTTATCAGTTCTGACAAATTTCTCATTCCTCGGAGAATGCTTCTTGCTGCCTAGAAAATACCAGCTCTGCAGAGCTTGGTTGCACAGCTCTGCTGATAAGGCAGGAAGGGGTTCCATTCCCAGCCTCGGGGCACTCCTGGGGGCCTCCAGAAGAGCAATGCTGAGTTACTGCCGTGAAGTCCTCTCCCTGATCCTGTATCCTGCTTTATTCTGCTTTAGGAGGTGTCATAAACAGGGGAATAGCGAAACTGCAACACGGCCTGGGAGACATTTGCCCTATTTTATTTTTTTTTTACTAAATTTTTGGCAGGGGAAGAGCTTTGCATCAGTTTACAGCCTGGCTTGTTTCCACAGTGAAATCTAACCCCCTCCAAGGTGATGAAACCAGCTGATTGCACGAAGGCTGTATAGGACATTTCTGTGTAAGTGGTAACTACTTTGTGAAGTATGGCAGGAGAACCAGCAAGGACAGGGGTTGCTTCCACATGCAGGGCCCTGCATGGCTGGGGACAGAGGGAGGTCATTCGCTCCCGGCACTGGAATGGCACACATGAGCTTGGTGCAGCCCTTCTTGTGGCAGCCTGTGGAGGGGCAAAATTTTGTGAAAGAGCTTATCTTGGGCTACTTAGGGCAACAACTGGCAGAGATGTGTAGTCTGGGACACCAGATGGAAACTCATCAAAACTGTGCCTCCCCCAGCCACATACAGCATAGAGGACAAGACCTTGGCTCCAAATAATCTGATCTACCAAACTACTTGCTAGTGTAGGCATAGCTAATATGAGCCATGAAATGACTGAAAATGTCTTTATTTTTAAAACCATATTAATTCCCAGCTGTGTGAAAGACTGGATGACCATAATGATGTTGTATAACGACTTAGTACCTTCTTTTCCCATTTGTAAATCCAAAATAGTAACACTAAACCTAGCAGCAGATGTGATGCTAAATGAACATCTAAGGCCTGGCTCTCATCAAAAGATACTGTTTAAGGCTGCTCCCTTTAATGATGCTAGGCTCATACTCATCACTGGATCTGTCCCACTATCTATTTTATGTGACCTCTTGCATGGTAGGTGTTAGTTATAAGTAAATGGAAAAATATTTCAGTCTGAAAACCAATTTTGCCAAACATTCCATAACCAGGAAAGTGATAAACCCCCAAAAGTTTATTTTTAAAATGACAACAAAACCCAATGACATTATCTTCATTTGCCATCTGTTTTTATTATGTAAATGCATATATATTGATGCCAGAAAAGACTGTTAAATAATTTGATGTGGCAGTCTGAATGGAACACGCTTATATACTCATCTTGGGACTCCTGGACAAAGCCTAACAGCATATGTTTGAGTAAAACAAGTCTTCCAGAAACATGTCTGGTTCTGTTAAGATTTCCAGAGAGGCAGAAAAGTCAAAGCTCCATGTTAAGGTTTAGAATGGAAACTACCTAAAGAAAATTTGACATATTTTTTTCATTGCCAAAGATGACCTACCTCAGCATCAGGGGCTTTCAGAAAAATACATTGTAAAGTCACAAGAATTGGCAGCTACAGGAATTTTAAATGTCTGATACTCACATCTAGGTTTCTTGTGAATCATTAAGCAGATGTTTGCACCTCTAGTTTCATGAAGACTTTCCAGTTTTGCTCCTGAATCTTCACACACCTGCTCTCTCTGACAGGGAGCATACAACCGAGACAGTATGCTTGGAACAACACCAAGAACTCATCCCTCACCGCTTTGTAGACCTATTTAAAAGTAGGTTAGTTTTATTTTTTTCCATAAAAATGGGGAAATAATTCCTGTCCTCAACATGGGATCCATATAAGAGATGAATAAAAAAGGGTCAGGAACACAACCTTATAGCCTAGTAGAAATAAAATGTGTACCTGTGAATTTTCAAACTTGCCCTGTGCCATGTTGGGGCAGATTAAGAAGGTAAAGGGTCATTCATGAGCCCTCTGTCTCATTCCCACCTCTGGTACAGCTGCAGTGTAAGGGCAGTGGGACCACCTATCATGTAAACAAGTGCTTTGCCACAGAAAGACTCCACTGTAATCACTGTAATTCAAAGGCAAGGTCATGACTCCTGTATCTAATTCTCAACCCTGGTCTGTTCTTGGGAATGTTAGCAAAGCACCACTTTATTGTTTACTCCAGCTGGTTGAACATAGCTGTATGAGCAGGACATCTTCTTGAGTTATTGCATGGTGAGTGCTGCTCCAGTGCTTGAGAGTGGAGAAGGCAAGACGTACCTGCACAGTTCACCCTCCAGACTGGCTGATTGTGCCTGACTCAGGTATGGACGAGCATGGTATGGAACAGATAGTCCCATGCAGACATAATGAAAAGACAGCACTGTATGGAGAGTGCATTGTAAATAAATAGTGTTTTTTTATTGTAAACAGTATTTTATTTTGCTCTTGGTGGCTCGGTGCTGCAGATTGCAAATGTATATATGTGAGGAACTCACTTCAGCCAGTGCTGAAACTGCATTTACTTCTTATCTTTGTATTTAGAGGTCTGGCTTAGACCACGCACACCGTACAAAGTGTGTTATGCCACATGGCTGTTGCTCCTGATTGATTTTGGTTTATCAATGCTACCAAATCTCTCCCTAACCTCCTTCTGATGATCTATAGTGAGGAGGAACAAGTTGAAGGCATACACTTATTAGGAAATGAATTCTCATCTAATTATTCAAGTAGATTTTCAAGCTCATAGTCCTGTGCCTCTTCCACATCTTGCAAGGTCAGGAACAGTATGTTTTTTTCAAAGATGTTTATTTGTTTCTGGCCAAGTCCATTGGGGCTCCACGTGGCAGTGCAATCAGTCAAGACTTGTGCTCAAAGTGGATTTTTAAATGTGTCTTTTATGTTAAGTTGTATAATTGATAATAAGCTCACAATGATGAGGTGGAGAAAAAGAGGGAAAAATGATGTCTGTTTAGAAATCTGTGTTCCTTGAAGACTTCCACTAGTTTTTTGAATGGAGGGTAAATAATTTCTGTCTGTAGATCAGGAAAAAAATTACCATGTGTTCAAATAGCTGTTTCAGATGAAGGCTGGACTTCTTAGCATCAGTCTGAACTTCTTAGCATCAGTCTGACTCAGACAATGACTAAAGAATGGAAATAGAATAAGTCAACTCTGGTCTGCTGAACCATAGTACTTGACCAGGTTATTACGATAAGTAACACCCCAAAAAGGAGATAGTAGGTCAAAACTCCATGAAAGGCAATACATACCAACCTTAAGCACCAGATAAAATGCTTGTCACGTTACTGTCCAACTGGGAAGAGCTAGTAGGTTGCTCATACAGAGTAACAGCCAAGTTTGCTAATGTCTGTCAAAATCATCATCTCTGTATGTTCATCCTACAGAACAACATTGCGTATCAATGTCTCTTTGCTATGTTTGTTAGATCTCTGGGCTGAGCCCATGAACACGGGGAACTTCATGCCTCCATCTACTGTTGAACAGTCTGAGTGGATTGGTGCTCAAGTTACTGGTGTTGAAGGGACTCAGCAACTGGACCCTGCAGGAGGGTGGGATCAGGCCATGTGGATTCTGGGGGTATGCATGAGGAGCAGCTGAGGGAATTGGGACTGTTTAGTCTAGACAAGAGGAGGCTGAGGAGAGACATTATCACTCTACAACTGCCTGAAAGGAGGTTGCAGCCAGCTGAGGTTTGATCTTTCAGGTAAGAAGTGATAGGACAAGAGGAATTGTCCTCAGGTGGTACCAGGGGAACTTTAGATCAGATATTGGGAAAACATTCTGCACCAAAACCATTGTGAAGCTTTGGAACAGGCTGACCAGGAAAGTGTTTGAGTCACCATCCATGGAGGTATTTAAAAAGATGTGGTATCACAGAATCACAGAATCACAGGATATTAGGAACTGGAAGAGACCTCCTTAGGAATATGGTTTAGTGTTTGACAGTGTTAGGTTTATGGTTGCACTTGATGATCTTAAAGGTCTTTTCCAACCTAAATGATTTTATGATTTTATGATCTCAATGTTGGATTTGAACAGAAAGTGCCAATTAAATTCCTGCCTGTAGGTATATTCTTGCTTTTTCACAGGGTGGTGAACTTCTATATCTAATGGTATGGAGTTGTGCAGGACAGGTTTTGCAATAATAAATCTTTTTTTCCCTTATTAATGCCTGTTTAAAACAATAAGCTATCAAGCAGATGGAGGGAATTTTCAACTAAGTGGGGACTGAGCAGTAACGAGGGACTGAAAAGGATTTGAACCCTGTTATAAACATTCATTTCCTTCTGTTCTTTGTTACAGATTATAGGTAGGCATGTAATCAAACATAAGGAAAAGGATAAAGAAATCACAGAGTTGGGGAAATGTAGAATTAGGTCTTGGCTTGATCTGAACCCATGTGAAAAACTTCCTCTCAACACTTATTACTTATCTTAACACTGGGATTATGTTGTGCTAAGCACTGGACCAAAAAAAAAACCTAAACAAAATCTCTGCTTGTGTGAATTTACCATCTGTAGACAGAGCACAGGCCACATGCAGGCTCTCTCAGGCCTGTGTTTGGAGCTGGTGGTTTGGGCCTGACCTGTTTACGTTCAGGTTTGTCCTGGATTTCCAAAACCATTTCACCACACTGATGGATTCATGGGATTATTTAGTGGGGATGGGGGTTATTCTGAAAAGTGGACCACAACTGTGTCAGAAAGGACTTACAGGTTTTAAATGTCTTGAACAAAGAGAGGAGGTAGTGTTTCATGGGAGATATATACACTTATAATGGGAAATTATACATAGCACTTCCAAATCACATTAAGCTGCTTTGTGTGCTGTGTGATGCAGAACACAACTGAGGAGATCTGCAACAGGCCACGGTCCTGTGTTCTGTGACCTCTCTTGGTGGCATGCTCTCCTCAGTCATCCAGAGGAAAAGAAATATATTCATGCATAGTAATTAGATAGAAAACAAAGGACTAAAACATTTCAGATGAGAACAAATAATTTGTTAACTTGTGCTAATAATACTTGCATTTATTAGCCATTAACACATAGGACCATGAGATCCCGTGTCATTCATGTGGCACACAGCACCTAGTGTTATGTAAAGAACGAGAAATAATACTCTAATGACCTTTTTCCAGGGTATTAGGGGAGTATTGCTTGACGTATAAATCACTGCAGAAGCTACCAAATTGTCAAAGCTAACACTTTGGGCAGCTGTGTTTTTTCTGCTGTTAAGTCAAGAGCAATTACAAACCAGAGTAAGCAAATATTAAGATCATATTTAAAATAATATTAAGATCATATTTAAAATAAGAACAGTGTGATAAATAAAAATATCAAGCAGAAAAACTCAGTGTGCTCTGTAGCCTGGAGGCATGCAGAAAGGGTTGGGACACATTTCTGCCTTTCATTCCCTTATGCCAGTTGCTTCATGCAGCATGTGTTGTGAAAGAGATGGAGAAACATCCCATCAAAAGTCATAAAATAGCAACAACATACAAGGAAATGTAATTCAGAGCCAAGAACAGGGTAGGACTGGGAGGGGGAGTGACAGTAGCTGTGGTAATTCCTTACAGCGAGGTATTCAGTCAGCTTAAAAATAGAAGTTGTCTGGCAAAACAGAAAGTCCTGGAGACAAGCAGGTGGCTGTAGAAGATTTTTGTTTGAAATGCTAAGGTAGAGGAAAATTCCTGTCTTCATCCAAACTTTCTGCTTCCTGAGATTCAGAAGAAACCAAGAAAGCACGTGGAAACCTCCTGTCTTCCCACTTAGCATCCTTTTTCAAGGGAAAACAAAGATAACATGCAATATGAACTGTTTCCTCTTCTCCAAGTACTGTATTGCCGTTCTTTTTGCTCCCACAGTTTGGGAGGATACTTAGAAACCAGCTACTCTTACAAATGTAATTTACTGCCTATGTCAAGGCAGATCTTTAGGTTTTGGTTTTTTGTTTGGTTTTTTTTTTTAGTTTCTCCAGGTCACTCAAACCCTCATCTGCATCCCTCTAATGATTGCAGAAAGGAAGGGATCAATTACTAAAATAACCATATTATGTCAGAAATGGGAATAGGCAGAAACAGACTAACAGTGGCCAGAGCAATCTATCAGTCATTCCCAAGGGCTTCTTAGCAAACAGCCTTGATGTGCTTGCAGAACTGGAATTTACTGGCAGTGTAACCAAATAAACCTTCTTGCATGCAAGAAGAACAAAGCGTTTTAATTGATTATATATATGCTACATGCAGACCAATAAAGAAGTCATCAAAGTACATGCTTCTGCAGATAATTAATTTTAAATAGACTGGGCATAGACTTTTGTGACAAAAATACCTCTGTTAGCTATTTTCCTCTCTAGAGAGGGAAAGATATACCTAAGCTTGGATGGGTGTAGTATGTATATCTCCATCTGAGCTACTCATCCTAAGCTCCTGTTACCTGTAGATAACTTCTTTAAATATGATTTACATAGTGTATTCTAGATATTGACTTTATAGTGAGATAATGGGCACTGATATGCCTAATTGTAATCACAATTAAGTGAAGCTTAATGTTGAAGATTAATGTTTCTGATGTGCTTTTCTCTACCTTTATCAAGTAAAGCCAACCAAAGCAGTAGCTCATCATAGGAGAGCTATACCACCACGTCAACTAAACCATGTCCTGGAATGGCACATCTACATGTTTTTTAAATGTCTGCAGGGATGGTAACTCCACGACCTCTCTGGGCAGCCTGGTCCAATGCCTTATGAATGTTTCAGTGAAGAAATTTTTCCTAACACCCAATCTGAACCTCCCCTGATGCAACTTGAGACCATTTCCACTTGTCCTATTGCTAGTTATTTGGGAGAAGACACCAAACCCTACCTGACTACAACCTCTTTTCACATAGTTGTAGAGAACAATAAGATTTCACTTCAGCCTCCTCCTTTCCAGGAAACATCACCCCAGTAACATACATATTACTACATATTGCTAGGAGGACAGGCAGTCCGTATTTTCTCACTCTGATGAAAGAAGTGTTGGCAGTAGTATATCAGTCTGTAAAGATCTGAGGCATAGGTAAGGTCTCACAAATCCTTTTGTCTTCAGTAGCACACTCCGGTATACTCTGGCATTTAGGTGACTAATTTCCGCTTGGCTTCTACTAGAGTCTTCTCTTCTTGTCGTTCCTGAACCTTCCTGACATTTACTTGGGTTTGGGGTTTTTTTTTTCTTTCCACAGGATTCCTTCATTTTGCAAGTTTCTATCTGTTTGAGGGGGCTTGGAAAAGTTTGCAGTAGGATTGTAATCAGTCTCGGAAAGACAATCCAAATTTATTTCTGTCCTTTGAGCTCCTCAGGAATGGCAGTTTCCACTACTGGGGGGCTCTAGCACTTCAAAATATTCATTCCAAAAGAAAAAATGGAAATCTTACATTTTATACCATCACAGACATTTTTACCTGCAGTTGTGTGCCAGGAAATTAAAGGGGAAAGTTTAAATTCCACCAAACAATTATTTTTCAGAGGAAAGTTGTGAAGAAGTTTTCAGCCACAACTTAACAAAGTCTGTCTCTTTATTCAGTTCTGAATTTTTTCACTAAATATATTTGACTGATCCTGCCTAAGAGAGATTATTTTGTCAACATGCTGTTCTGTAACATTTGCTAATTTTACTAAAATAGCTTTTCCCCAGATAGCCATGGGGTAGCTGGTACAAACAGTAGCATATATAATGTGTCTACTTTTCCAATTTCAAAGCAAGCTTAAGTTTATTTGCTACTGTGATGTCTATTTAGCAAATGGCTTCTGGTCATTAGCTACAATGTACCTTTTGTGTTTCTGGAATTAAAAAGAAATGATCAGTCTTAAACAGCTGTGTTGGAATGCCAGTAATGACCTTATGTGCCCATTCAGGTGATGAGCATTTTCCCTGTATTTCTTCTTTTGCTAATGAAGATGTCATTGTTCTTGTTGCTGCCTTTTCTGTGGCAAAGGTAGGAAATACTAGATGCATCTCTGGTGTAAACTGATGCACCTAGTAAAGGGACAGATTTGATTAAGTGAATCCGAAGGTCTTTTCTCCAGCTGACAGAAAATATAGATGTGAAGCATCAGAAAGAGCACGGTGGGATACAAAGCAATTTTGCTCTATGCATACACTAGAGAAAGAAATATGACTGCTTAAATTTGCATTCTGATGATACAAGAAAGAAGGAGATTTGATATTGTGCACTATTCAAACATGAACTGTTACAGTACTTTCTGAGTCCTAACTAAAGCCAGCAGAGCACTACCCAGTAAGCCAGTCCCATGAGGACGGTGCAGCCATCACCTTACTTCACCTCTGTCCTGGCCTTCTAACGTTTCCTCCATGAGCAACAGTTGCATGAAGGGTAAACTCTGCTCAGGCCAAGGCTTGACTGGCATCTTCTTCCCACCACTGCCCTATAGAGGAATCTCACAGCCAAAACACCTTCAAAATCTCCTCCTCACCCCTTCCTTTCTTTCTCAGTCATCTCCCTGTACCTTCAGTCCTCAGGGGAGAAAACTGCATTGTGATATCTGTAAGTGAAATTAATAACTGTAATCCTCATAGCTCATATCTTTTGTGTTTCTCAAACCACTTCAGCAATGTCACTAAGTTAGCATCTCATTTTTTTTGGAAGCAGAGCTCTTTGAGGCAGATGGGGAAAACAGGGACTGTAGGGCAGTACCTGTGCCAGTCTTTAAACATCTAGAAGACCGCATATTTAGTTTCAACTGGTAGCAAATGCCTCCTCTATAGCTATAGGTCACTGAACAGAACAAATTTTATCAAAGGCTGGGATAGGAATCATTTCACCTAACTAGAGTGACATGTCACCCTAGATTCCATTTCCAGTTAGTAGAGACCTAATGATGCCTATGATAGGATGAGAGGAACTGCACCTATTCCTCTCCATTGATTCTAAAGGTAATTTAGCGATGACTAGCTTGGCAACTGATGTCTTTGTGTTAGAAGGTGATGTTCAGTGAGTCATGTTTAAACCATTTTGATAAATGTCAATGTTCTCTGAGACTACTTTTAGAATCATAGAATTGTTTTGGTTGGAAATGACCTTTAAGATCATAAAGTCCAAACATTAACTTAACACTTCCAAGTACACCACTAAACCGTATTCCTAAAGCATCACATCTACAGCTTTTCAATACCTTCAGGGATGGTGACTCAACCCCACTGAGGAACCCTGTTCCTGTTTCTTCCTGTCCTATGGCTTCTTTGGAGAAGAAGCCAACACCCATCTGACTACAGTCTCCTTTCACACTATTGTTATGAGCAATAGGTCTCTCCTCAGCCTCCTTTTCGCCAAGATAAATTATACCACTTCCCTCAAATGCTCCTCATAAGACTTGCTCCCTAGACCCTTCACCAGCTTTCTAGCTTGTGGTGAGGGGCCCAAAACTGAACACAGTTCTTGAGATGTAGCCTCACCAGTGCGAGTACAGGGGGACAAACACGTCCTTAGTCCTGCTGGCCACACTAGTTCTCATACAAGCCTGGATGCTGTTGGTCTTCTTGGCCACCTGGGCACACTGCTGGGTCATATTCAAACAGTTATTGACCAATACCCCCAATTCCTTTTTCACCTGGCAGCTTTTCAGCTACTCTTCCCCAAACCTGTAGTTGTGACCTAAGTTCTGCACCTGTCACTGAGCCTTGTTGAACCTTATACAGTTTACTTCAGCCTATAGATCCAGCCTGTTCAAAACCTACTGTAGAGCTTTCCTACCCTCAAGCAGATCAACACTCCCACACTCTTGATACATCATCAGAACTACCTACTGCCATGTAATGAATATATTCAGACTTTAAGGTAAAAATGAGACAGATGTTGCTTGGTCTTGGGTGTGACTCATAGTTCTTATCTCATGAATTCACCAAACTTCGTAAGTAAAAAGTTCTATAAAGTAGTTGACTGCAAAGTGTAAAATGTGAGAAAACAAGATGAAAGGGACATATTTGGGGTCCTGACATTAGCCAGTATTATAGATTTTTAATACTAATTAGCCTTTACTGAGGAGCACTTTAAAAAAAAAAAAAAAAAGAAAACAAAACAGGAGAAGATAACAACTACACAAGAACTGGACTGCTTTGAAGACTGTTGTAATTTCTGAAAGTCATGTCCTCCCTACCCACCACATTCTGGTTTACATCTCTGAAGAGACCTAGGTTTTTCCAAGCTTAGGACATTGCCAATCCAATATAAGAATTGTCCTTTTCTGAATTATTTATTATTATATATTCTGTTTCTAGGCAGTATGAGTGTATCATACTTTTATTTTCAGTTCAACAATCCTGTCTGATACTTAAAATTAAGTACTTTGCACTCCTATTTTCTAGTAAAGAAGATCTGAACCGTATCTTCTGCGTAAGCAGTACGGAAAGTGTCTTGTAACTGTGAGTCACCTGATATCAGTGCAGACAGACACCTTCAACTGGGACAAATTGCACTCGTTCCATCTTTGCTTGTGCAGCCTCTAGAATACAATTCTGCTTGAGGCAGTTGGTTTTGAATCTCATTTGAGTCCCTCCTGATAGTCATAGTACCCCAGGAACGATTTAGCTGTGCCTCAAAGGGACATTTTTTATTCAACTAGAAGCAGGGAGAGAAAATATTATCATTTGTTCCTGGTTATAAAAAAAAAGACATCTCACACATAATTTTAATGTTGTGGGAGGATGGATATGTTTAAAGACTCATATCTATTTAGCTGAATTAATTACTGAGATAAAAAAGTTCTGATATAATCAAATGAGAAAGATGAAAAAGCAAATACTGCATTCAGAAATCAAAACATTATTTTGCATACATGTCAGGAGAAAAAGATGACAGCTTCTAGATTATCATTTCAATTTCATGTGTCTTTCAAATGATAAGGATTCTTTTTTTTCTTTTTTTCTGAGTTAAGTTTTACACAGATGCCAACTTTGCAGGCCAGGCCAGCAGAAACAGAACAGTAAATTGAAATGTAAAGGATTAATGTGTTTGGGTTTTATAGCAAGGGCATAATAATTTCTAACTGAGCCACAATGGGATCAAATCATGTCCATTTCCAAGAGAGTTTTGTATCACAGAATCACAGAATGTCAGGATTTGGAAGGGACCTCGAAAAGTCATCTGGTTCAACCCCCCTGCCCGAGCAGGATCACCTAGATTAAATCACACAGAATTAATGGGTCCAGACTGATCTTGAATGTCTCCAGAGAAGGAGATTCCACAACCTCTCTGGGCAGCCTGTTCCAGTGCTCTGTCACCCTCACAGTGAACACGTTTTTCCTTACATTCACATGGAACTTCATATCATCCAACTTGGACTCATTGCCCCTTGTCCTATCACTGGCCAACACCAAGAGTTAGGCTCCGTCCTACTGATTCTATAGGACACTATAAGGATGTATTCTGGTTAAACCAATGTCATCTTCACGTGAAATGACTGAATTCCTATCTGAACAATAGCAAAAAATCCCACAAACAAACAAACCAAAATAAAACAACCTCAAAAAAATCAACCGAAAACAAGACCCCACAAAAAAGCAGCAAAACAACCCCAAAACAACCAAAAAAGTGAGACGAAGTAAAAAAAAAAAAACAACCCATAAAAAAATAAGAAAAAATAAATTTAAGCCTTCTGTTCAGCCAAGTATGAAAGTCATGTGTTGAGTGTCCCAGTGGACTGACAGCTTCTTAGAAGTCACATCATTTTTAGCAGGAGTAGCTCAAAACCATCCCACTGCCTGCTCTCATCTCACAGCACTCATTAAGCAACATAGCTCTCTGAGTACAGGATCATGTTTGCTTTACATAAAGCATGAGCAGAACCAGTAATTTCAGACTTTAAGCTATGCTTATTGTCTAAATGTCATCTATCTATCTATTGAGGAGGTTTCTTTGTTAACCTGAGAGAGCACTGCTCCAGACCTTGACCACTGACCGCAAGTGAAAACAAAGATGAAGCATAAGTCTGGAAGCAGCTGAAATTGGCTATTTTCAGAAAGAGATTTCTGAAGAAGTTATGCCTTAGAGTCCCTGGTATTCAGTCCAGTTCCAAGAGTCCTTGGGGCGACATGTTGACTTCAGTGGCAGCTGAGTTGCACCTCATTTCCCAACAGATATATGATGAAGGATCCTAATTGACCTTTGATGGATTTTATGTGTAATGCCTACCATCTGCATTGTAATTGCTCCATTTCTGTACCCAGGCACAGGCCATTAGCAATGTAAAATATTCCTAGGTAAGGTCCTCTAATGCACTAAACAATTTACTCATGTAATCTATGAGGGGAAATAAGCTGCTGCTTTGACAATGCCTTTGAAGTACTCCTTGAACTTCCTTAGCTATGAAGCATTATGCTGTACCTGCTTTCAAAGTATCTAGAAATAGCCAGTGCTAAGCAGACATCTGATTTTACTTCTTGATTCAGGACTGTAGCTATTTAAAAATGAACATGGTGAGAACGTAAAGAAGATATAAAGGGATCTCCTGTGCTGGTATGTTCAGCCCTGTGTCCCTGCGAGGAGGGGAGGCAGCCTAGACAAAGATGTGGGAGGGCATGTTGGTCAGTTCAGCAGAGGAGCTGCTCCCCACAGAGGTGGAAGAATCTCTGTCCTTGGAAATGTCCAAGCCTTGTCCTTGTCCTGAGTAACCTGTTTGAAATTTGAAGTTAGACATACTTTGAGAAGGAGGTTGGACTAGATGACCTCCAGAGGTCCCTTCCGACCTAAAAGTACCCAAATCAAGAGACCAGATAAAGCTGCCAAGATGTTAGAAAAAGCAAAAAGAATAGATAAAACTTGTTAACTAATGGTCAGAAAAGAAACAGATAAAAGAAAGCTAAAAAAAAACCAACATTGCTATGTTACCCAAGCCCATAATAGTAACTGAAATTCTTTCTTTCTTTCTTTC
>VXBZ01009452.1:8439-25361 GCA_013399135.1 Heliornis fulica
CCCCAGGATGGCATTGGCCTTCTTGGCCACGAGGGCACACTCCTGGCTCATGGTCATCTTGCTGCTCATCAGGATGCCCAGGTCCCTCTCTCCTGCACTACTCTCCAACAGGCCAGTCCCCAACCTATACTGGTACATGGGGTTGTTTCTCCCCAGATGCAATACTCTACACTTGCCCTTGTTGAATCTCATTCAATTTCTCCCTGCCCAGCTCTCCAACCTGTCTAAATCTTGTTGAATGGCAGCACAACCAGTTAAAAAAAAGCCCAAAACAACAATAAACCTGTGTTTCAAAAAACTACCACACACTACCTCTGGTTCCTATTTGCTTAATTATCCATGTAACATGCTTCACAACTTCCTAATACTTTTTTCTTTTTATGTATGAGGTTGAGCAACTTGAGAATAAACCACTTGTATGGTTGTATAAAAACACAGGGAATAAGCAAGGTCCGTACACATTCTTCATATGCATTGATTTCTTATGCTTCTTTTGAGCTGCACGAGATGGCAAAAAAATGTGTTATTCAAACTGTTTGATTTGAGTCTGAAACTGTCACCATCATACAAGAATCATTCCTTAGTCAGAAAGGTAACAGTAGGCTACAGACCATACATTTTTCTTAGTTTAAAAATCTGCTGTGAATTGGAAGTCGGGTAGGTGACGTTATAAACTGCATTTTGACACAGTGATTTAGTATGTCTAAAGTATAAAAAAAAATCTGCTTTAGAATCAAAAGCTTCTTTAGTATTTTGATTGCATTACAGTTCCCAAGTTTGTAGGCACAATTCTATGGTCTCTGCAACCGGTGGGTTTATGGAGTGGTGGTTAGCTGTATGAAATGCCCAGTTTTGGATAGATATACTGCATAAAGCTGTGGGCTGTAGAGGTACAATGAGCAAACACTTAAGGATCAAGTTTCTACGAACATTGTTTGATTTGCTGGCAGATGTTTGGAATTTCTGTGAAGGGCAGAGAGCTGGCATCAAGTCAAGGAGAAGTTGCAACAGCCTGTGGTGTAAAGGATGACAGTCTGCTTTGCACATGGCTTGCAGAGTTCAGAAGTGAGGGGGAAAAGATGTTCTCTAAACAAGAACTAAAGCACCCTGACCTTGCAGCTTTCCAGTTTGCATTCCCTTTACTGTAGATATGGAGAATTTTTTTTCAACATTAACCAGAACAGTGCTGGTATTTTTATAGGTTTTTGTTTGGTTGGCTTTGTGTTGTTGTTGTTTGTTTTTTTTAAAACCTGGTGTTTCTTTGGTATAATGGTTCCTGCTTGGTTTCAAGGTTTCCTAGCTCTCCAGTTGTGGGAAAAGGTCTAGATCTTTGAGTTTGAGCAAGGCTTAATTTTTAAGGCAGTTTCATCTTGTTATTGGGACTTTTCAGTTGACACAAATGCAAGACTGGACTTCAAATAATATGCTTATTGATGCTTGGCAACAATGACAGACCATCCTTTTTGTTTAAGTGAGGATATTGCTTGTACTCTGGTAGATAAGCATCTGTCTGCATTCAGGTAAAAAGTACTAAGTTGCAGTTCAGGCTAGAGTTATGGTGTTTCAGTAAAGTTACAATTAAAACATGAGGAAATCAAAAGTGCTGTGGAAACAAATTTAGTCAGTATTTGGGAGGGGAGTGGACAAGTCTATCAAGTAGTTGTAAACAGGAAGTTATTCACACCATCCCTTTCTCATGACTAGTTAAGTGTATAATGAAACAATGCATTACAGTAACAAGTAGTTGTATGTTGTGGTTGGTGTCCCTGTTGTGATGCTTCACAAGCTGACAGGAAGACATTTCACTGAAATGTTTCACCTGCAAAAAAGCTGTGCAGATAGGGTAAACCGGGGAGTGACAGGCTAAAAAAAAATCTTGGTCTGAAATCTGGTTTGTTTTTTATGCAGTGAACTTATTTGGTGTTATGTTGTGCCTAGGTTTAACTTAAGGAAGAAGTTAAACCTCATGGTTGGAAAAGAGTCTTCTAATGTTTGTGAGAGAATGGTGACAAGAACAATGCCCGTGGGGTGTGGAGGTGTAAGGATGAGTGCCAAGTGCTTGCTATTAAAGCAAATTAGTCCTCCCTCCCCCCCCCTATTACTTCCTAATGTGAATGAAGTCATCAGGTGGTTTCAGCTTGGGCCGGGAAGGAAGCTTTCCACCTGGCAAAGCCTTGGGCTCCAGGTCTGCTGTGTGGTGAGACTGATTTCAAGACTGACAGCTGTACTTTGTTTTCATGAGTTAATGTGTAAGTTTGTGTCTACAGGAAAAAAAAAAACAAAACAAAACAATTTTCCCCATACAAACCTGCACCCTGGAGTACTAGGATGATTTGCTGATGTAAAAGCTTCAGAAAACTGACTTAAACACACCCGGAGATGTTTACATGGGTAGAAATAAGTGAAAACACTCCAAGTAGAACTACATTCTTTCTGTACCCCTAGGAAAGAAACTAAAGCTGTCTTTCTAGCCTTAGCTTTTTTTTCCTCATTTGCATCAGTTGGGTCTGCTGCACAGGTGTTTGTTATACAAGTGTGTTGATGTAAGGGTGTGATCTTTGACTGACATGGCAGTGTTAACTGTGAAATCCATGGTGTGGTGAATCTGGGTTGGAATTTTCATCTTTGGAAATTACAACATTGGTGAGAGGGCTTGGAGTAAACTGTTACGTCAGAGGAGAATTTTTGCCAGTAAAGTTGTCCCTATTCAGGGTATATTAAAATAGTTCTAATAGACTAGCTCTATAAGGAAAACAGCATCAAAATTAAATTATACTCCTTATAATAATGAATCAGTGGGATTGATTTTCTTTTTTGTGAAAGAACTGTTTTCACAGATAGCAGACCCTTTTAAAAAATTTAAAAAATTGAAGTGGCTTCACACCTTACTGTACCTCATTTGGTATCCTGGAAAATCCATAGATATAAAACTGGTATCAGCTGTAGTGTGCAGTAGTAGTGAACTGATCACTGTCTGGAATTGAGCAGTGTTTTGTGGAACTGAGTTTTGTTCAGGGGAAACATTGGAATGACAGAATGAGAAATTTAAAACTGATCTTTTGACAGGGACATAGCTGTAATGGAAAAGATTAGAACATTCCCTATAAAATAGGGCCAGCGAAGCAGTAGTTTAAATACCACTGGCTCTTTGTTTGAAGTTGTTAGAACAAAATGAAAGACTCATCCAGGTGAATGTAGGACCATGAATACTTTCACTGTCTGGAAGGTGTGTGGGATCAGTGTAAAACAGATGGTTGCTCTGTGGTATGGTAACCACAGGGTTTAAGGGTTTGCAACTCACAGGGACAGTGGTCTCTGAAACCTGGGGTATGTCCCTGCATGTGAATAGGGAACTGGTTGGGAAAAGCAGTCAGACATTTCCCAGCACCTACCTTCAGTGGAAAGATGACTCACATTATATTGCTTGTTTCACCAAGTTTATGGAATCTATAAACAGTAGTCATAACTGAACAGCACTGGTCAGAACTATGGTTTTCTTATGTCCTCATTCAGAAAGGAGCGAAGCGTTTTCAGGTAATACTCTGAAGTGATGGTAAGTGTGGAGCTCTTTCTGTCTCCAGCCCTTGTACTGGGTACTTGAGAAAAGTTAAGGGAGCTTCCTGCTGTGGGAAGCACTATACCTGGTTTTACAGACTTAAGAGTAAATGGATGAATACAGTACATCCATGAGTAAAAGCATGGTGGGACTGAAATGCAGCTCTCACTGTCAACGTTTGTTCTCATTGAGACTGTAACTTTTCTGTGGTGCAGTACTTACTCTTGTGCTTGTTCTCCCTGTATGGAGGATCTTGGTTTTATCGTTTCTGTGTATATTTTGATACCAAAAGTAAAGGCAATATCCAGGAGCCAGTCATTTATTGATTTCATGCCATGGATGCTTCTGACAAAGTAACGTGTTGGCAGTACAGTTCAGGAGGTCTGGAGAACACTGTGATGGTCAGTTGCCATGTGAAACTTTTGAGAGTGCATCGTCAAAATCCTTATATTTGATTGAAATGCAGAAAGCAAAGACTGCGTTCACCTGAGCCTCTTGTTTTAATAGTCCCTATCCTCAAAGAAGGTACTGGGTACTAATGCAACTGTGTGATGTGAATCCTGCATCTTTTTTGAAGTGCCTTGTCAGCTTGCGTTATCTGTGGTGCTTCTGTCCTCAGTTGTCCTATTGTCTTAGTCTTTTTGTTCAGTAAAACTTTGTAGTTCATTGAGCATCATCTGTACTTATTATACACATTTGTTAGAGAGCATTGCTGTTTAGTTCAGTGAAAATAGAATTTATTTTAAAAGAATGTAAAGGGAAATCATTGAAATTTGTGACTTTGGCTGTTTCTCCACTGGTGATACTCAGAGAGGATATACGCGATCACACTGTTGGTGTAACCATGAGGATGATCTTCCAAAAAGAAATAGAAGTGATACCAGGATCTTTAAAATTGAGTAGAACTGTACAAATTATGTTCTTTTGATAGTTAAATATAATTAGCAACTGAAGAAACTTAGCAGACCTGTAACTCTTTCTCAGTCTTTTTTCTTTTTGTAGCAATTTACATGTTTGAAATACCTGTTCTGACAAAAGGACTTAAATAAATGGTGATTGTGGAATGGCAAATTGTAATTTAGTAACAGTGTAACCATTATTGCAAGTGTGTGCTTCGGTGCTTGAAAATGCTTTCTGCTTTTGATATGATGCCTGAAGCATGGCAATTATCCTAAAAGTATGAGGTGATATATATTTAGCATTTTATCTCTGTTGTTTATTACTATTCTTGTAGGAAGCCCAACAGTGTAAGAGCAAGAAGTTTAATTAAAATCTTTAGGTCATACAGAGTGTATTGAATCTTGGTTTTGTAACGACCCAACTAAAAAAAAAGCTTCAGTCTGCATGTAAGAATTTCCTATCAAAATACAGGAAAGTAACAAAGTCCTCTGTAGTTGTAGAAAGAGAATATTTACCTTTGGTATGGAGGTTACCCATACTCTTGGCAAGCCACTGAAAATATTTCTTGACTTCAGAAAAGCACCTAAATTCATGTATTAGTTATGTCAGACTAAAAACAATGATGTAACTGAATGTTGAAGTTAAAACTGACCTGGTGTTCCTCCTTCTTGTAGGTGGGTTTGCTTTTGTTTATGAAGCTCAAGATCTTGGAAGTGGCAAAGATTATGCTTTGAAGGTAAAATAAACTTCACTACATATTTGTAAGGTCTGTCTTTTTGCTTGCTGCTTTAGCATGACAGTTATTTCTTGATGTATGCCACTGAGCAAGTAATTTGGAAAAGTCCAGAATGATAATGGTGTTTGTAGCACACTCTGCCTATATTTTGAACAGTTAATTCCTGTCAAGACATCTGCTTTTTACTTAGGTGCCAGAGATGAGTTGCTTTATTAGGTTCTACTGCTGTTTGGCTTCATTTGGTGTAGAAGTTGATGATCTTTCTCTAAGCATTTTCTTGCATGGGTAAGAGGAATGTTTCCTAGTTACCTAAAGTGGTGTACAGGAATATTTTCCACTCTGCTAGGTGGTTAACCTACCTTTGTACTTCCAGAGTAGTTTTCTTCAGCATTAACTGTAATACTTTTACACTTGGACTCCTGGATCAGCCTGGCATTCAGGTTGGCACTTTTCAAGGACCCTCTTGTTTCCTGGAGATGTATGATAATCATGCAACAACTGAAAAACTGGATATCATGTAAAGGACAACAAAGTGAAGTAATTTAGTGTGTCGTAGCTTGCTGAAAAGAAAAAATCATGCTGCTTGTCTTCATCACAGAATGGCTTAATTTTTGGAGTAAGTCTGTTCTGTGTCTGTATCAGTATGAAGACTTCTGTCATGGAGAGAAAGGGATAGTGTGAGTGGTGGGAGAGGTTAAGATGGCATCACACCACCAGCAATTACTTGGTCAGCTTTTTGCTTTCCATATAACATCCTACACTAACAAAACAGCTGACTAAACCCATACACTGTGTATTCAAAATGTCATCTAGAGGTAGCACCATTTAAATACAAAATGTTAACTGTTACTGTACTTTTTATAAGCCTGGCACTTTTTTAGTAAAAGCTCGGATTAATTCTAGTCAAATGGTGATTCCAAATTCAAGCAATACTAATAGTAATGCTTGATATTGCTGCTGATTACTCAGGTACCATTTGCAAAGTTGGACTACATACTTTGGAGAAGTTTTGGTTGAAGAGGGTTGAAGGTTGTTCCTAAAGTTTGGAGACAGAAAGTGAATATTTCCTTATCTGTACACAATATTCTAGCCAGGAGGCTTCAGTGTTTCACACAACAGATAACTGTCAGCAGTTATTTTAGGTGTGTCAGAGGTTACAACTGCTCAGTTACCACTAAACCTGAACAGTACAGATAGCTGTAAAACTGGTGCTATATTTATGGCAGTATGTACAAAAAGCTGCTTTGTTTACTATCCCATCAACAGTTCCTTTTTTTTTTTTGACTAGGCAAAAAAAAAATTGTGCATGTTGTTTTTTGTAAGTTTAGATAACTAACCTGATTCTTCTTTCGTAGCGATTGTTGTCTAATGAAGAAGAAAAGAACAAAGCCATCATTCAGGAAGTTTGTTTTATGGTATCCTTTTCTGGAACATATTTTCATGTATTGATTTATTTGGCTGATAGAAAAAATTTCTGAGAAACCGAGAACTATATAGATTCGGTTTTTCCCATGCTGTACAGTGCTGAAGAGGATTGACATTCTAAGGAAGGCCTGTGTTCCTAATTTGTCATAAGTCTGGCACCAGAAATTGCGGGAATTTAATGTGTACAGATAACATTTGTAGCTAGTATAGATTTTGTCATTGGTTTAATCTAGCAAAGAGTGAAATTCTTACTTGGACTTCATTGTAGTAGCATGACTATACTCAAGAAGACCTCAAATGCACAGGTTTCATTGCCTTTTTGACCACTCAAAACTTAGCTTTTATTCTCAGTTTCTTAATTCCTGTCTTGGAAACATCTAACTTTGAAAAGAAATACATTAATATTAAGGAAGGAATTTTAGAATATGTGCATCACAAACAAGAAGCACATGGTTCTGTGTTGTTGCTGTCCTGTTTGTCTTCTGTGATGTTAGTGTGATACAATGTAATCTCACTGTTTTCAGTCCCTGGCTTCAGTAAATTCAGGATTTCCCAGCATCTGCACCAAGAACCTGTTTTTTTTTTTTTTTCAAGAGTCAGTGAGTAGTTGTGATACGCTGTTTTGATTACCACTGTGTTTAGCTTAATTATGAATTACCAGGCAAAACAACTGATCTCTATTTAAGCTGGTCAAATATTTCTTTTTATGATTACCAAAATGTTTGACAATCTAACAGTAAAGAGACTTCCCTGGAAGTACAATTGCAAAGAAAAGACTACCATAGTGCGCATTTTTCTAGCTAATCTATCTACATCTTGCCAAGGGTAGAGATCAATGCTCTTCAGATATTTTTTTTACAACTCAGGCTTATTAAAATTTATTCACAGTATGAATGAGGATTAACTCTTGCTGACTTTCCAATATACAGCTGTAAAATGAAATTAATTCCTGCAGGTGTGAATAAAAGGAAGTGGAGAGATACATGATATAAAATAGTTTTCATTCTAACACAGTGGATACAACTTGCTGGTTTTTAATAGCTTTGTTGTGCTTATATCTTTGCTGCTTTCTTTTCATAATTGGTGAATTCACTTTATAAATAAATACTGTGTCATGTAGGCACGAGTCTCGGTATATGATCAAGGGGATGCACGTCAGCATAGTGCAATGTAACTTCCACTGGCAGGAGTTGCGATTACTTATGTTTTACTCACCTTTACATGCTTCAAAAGTGATGATACCTTGCATTTTTTATCCGGAGATGAAACATGACACAGAATTTAGTGTGAAGAATTATTACTAATGATGGAAACATAAGTTCCTCGGGCTCTTAGTTATTTGCTTTCAACTTTACTTAAAATTTAATCAGCATGCTTGATACTTGCTTTGGAGAGACAGGTGTTGATACAACAGCCTTTTCTGGATCAGCCAGCTACAGAAATAGCTAGTAATGAAAAGGTCTCTCTGGTACTTATGCTAATGCCTTGCGGTCACTATCAGGAGACTAAAAAAGAAGTAGCTACTCGTGTTGTGAAGTCTGGTTTCCTTAAAACAAGTATTTCTAATCTTTTATGTTCACTTTTTATTACTACTTTAAGTGGTCTCCCTTAAAGTTGTGGGGATTTTTCTTTTGTCAGTAGAGCCTTGGATTTCTTTGTTCTGCTTAGTTTTAGTTGCAGCTATAATACTTTATATGGGTTAAAGCTGAAATTTTGAACAAAATATCTGAACTGCTGTATACAACAGGATCAACAAATTTGGCAGTTATCTTCCTTGAACATGTTATCTCCAGAAAAAACTTTCAGGTCATCCCAACATTGTCCAGTTCTGCTCTGCTGCATCTATAGGAAAAGAAGAATCAGACACTGGACAGGGAGAGTTTCTCTTACTTACAGAGCTGTGTAAAGGTAAACTGATTATTTTTTTCTTTTCCTCAGCTATGCATGTTTCTTCTGACAGCTGTTCTGTGCAGGTTGATTCACAGCTTAGAAGTTCTGAAAGCTTAAAGATAGCATAGTTCAGTGGAGCTAGAGTTCTATCTCCTCTTTTATAGGATAAATGTTCTTTGAGGCTATAGTTCAACTTCATCTTAAATGTGGGATAATCATTAAATTCTGGTTTTAGAGAGGAAAGGGGAGGCATAGTTCCTTAGAGGACAGTTCCCTTTGACACTGCAGTTGGTGTGGGTTTGCCATTTTGAGTATATCCATCCAGTGATGCCACCCAAATCTTCCTTGTCAAGGAAGATGTTCATTCATGCCAGGCTTTCAGATTTTGTGGTGTTTTATGTGCATTGATGTGAATTTTTCTCAATCCCCTACAGGACAACTGATGGAATTTTTAAAGAAAGTAGAATCCAAAGGACCTATTTCCTGTGACACAGTACTGAAGATTTTTTATCAGACCTGCAGAGCAGTGCAACATATGCATAAACAGAAGCCACCTATTATCCATAGAGATTTAAAGGTATGTCTCAGTTTAAAGGACGAATTTTTAAACAAGAAAGAAGCCTTTCAGGCTGAATCGGTGTTAAAGCTGTTGATCAAATACAGGGGACACCCTTGAGCATTAGTGCTTGCATGTATTGCCTTGCTAAGGCTGTTGATGTAGGTGAAGGTCATTGCTGAAATCCTTGCATCTCTTCCAATTAGATAATTTCTTTGTGTTGTTAGGTGCCAATATAGCCCCTTAATCTAAAGACAGTTATGATAATGGAGTGTTTTTTTTCCTCAGTGCCTTAGAGCAGGCTTCTAGGTCATGTTAAAGAAATTTTAACCAAGATGGGCTAGAACTTTCTTGATGTTTCACTACTCTTCACAAAAATATATACCAGCCCCTAGAAAAACTTGGAGCAGTGGTGAATCTCTTCTCTTCAAAAGGCATGAAAAATCCATTTGCAAATAAATGTACAATTTCTTACATTGCCTGCTCTGCAGAAGATGAGCTGAAGTTGAAATTCAAGGTCTGTTGTTGCTTGCCAAGTAACAAATTCCCAGGAGAGTTAAAAGTGTGGGAAAAGGCAGGCATTTTGTTTCATGTTACAGGGCCTGCAAAGCAACATCAGGAGCCAAATAGGGAACACTTAACTGTGCTCCCCTTTCTAGAAGAACTTTGATTTAGGATTTTTTTTATGCTTCTAATCTAAACTTTAAACCAACCTCACATGACACTCAAGATGCTAGTGTGGCTTTTGGGGAGGGGTATAGTGGATTGGAGTAGAGATTTTTCTCAGTTATTTTGACTAGAAGTGTCAGGTTTCATGAACTTTGTGTCTTAAACAATTTCACCTTCATAGTGATGGCTATTTGTCCTTGTGTGGTTTCCTTCTTTTGCTTGTCAGTATAAGGCATTCTTTCTTCCTGACCTTTGGATGAAGTTCACATTTAGAGTGTATGTATAGCACTGTGGGAACTCAGGTAGTTGAGTTGTTAAAACTCTTAAGCCCTTTTTTTTTTTTTTTTGCAGAGTGATTTGTAAACTATCAGTGCTTCTCTGATACTTTAATTGTCTGAATTTGGTCAGGATTTGCTGTGCAGTACACAGCTAGTCTGCCTAGCACAGGTCACAGAGCCTGTTAATCTGAATAATCAGATGGAATGTTTTACATTATTTGCAGCCTTTACCCAAGTACAAGAATGAACTTACAGAGAAGCTTGATCTCTGGTCTTACTGTGAAAGTTTTTAGTGTATTGAATTTTATGTTGAATGCTCACCCTTCATATTGTACATGGAGAAATGTGGAGGTCATCCAACAGAAAGGAACTCAGCTTGCTCATTGAGATTGACACTTTAACCACATCGTTAACAGAGCTGCTGTGGTTTTATCTTATGGAATAGCCTTCTGGCCAGTTTGGGTGTGCTGTTGTGGGACTCTCCCAGTTTTAGCTGTACCCCACCTTCTCACTGACAGACCAGTATGAGAATGTGAAAAGTCCTTGACTGCTTGGCCACAACTGGAAACGTCAGTGTGTTACCAACATGATTCATGTGCTAAATCCAAAACTCAGCACAATACCAGTTCTTGGCAGGGATAGAGTTAGTTATATTTACAAAAATAGGGTAAGAGCTTATGTCTTCCTGTAGGGTCACTTCCAACTCAGTGTGTTCTGGGATTCTGGATTGGAAGGGACATGTTTATGGGAGAGGCTGGCAGGATACTTTGAAAACTAAGGTTTTGTTGAAGGAAGTCCAGAGACGATGATATTTTGAAGGGGAAAGGAAGACAAACCTAGTTATCTGAAGTGTGTCCTTGTAATGTTACTAAGGCACCTTTTAAATTTGACACCTTCTCCTGACTTTATACAGCAGTAAAATTTTCTTTTTAAGTCCTTTTGTGGTTATGTCCATGCCGTACACTTAGTACATTTATGTTCCTTTCCCATTTCATTCAGCAGTCCGGGAAGGTTGGATTTTATGAAGCAAAAAGGGGAGGGGTGATTAACTTTATAGGGAGCACATGGTCTTCAAATAGCTAGTTTCTATCTCTGCAGATGGTCATGGTTGCTTGTGTCCCCAGCAGCCAATTTCTCTACTAGTACTTTCCTGTTTTGTGTCTCATATTTGCAACCTCAACTCTGCTACAATTAAGCTTGTAGTGTTGAGTTTTATGTATCATAGAATCATAGAATGATTAAGGGTTGGAAGCGACTCCCAGAGGTCATCTAGTACAACCCCTCTGCAAGAAGCAGGGACACCCCCAACTAGATCAGGTTGCTCAGGGCCTCATCCAACCTGGCCTTGAACGTCTCCAGGGATGGGGCATCCACTAACTCCCTGGGTAACCTTTTCCAGTGCTCCACCACTCTCACAGTAAATAACTTTTTTCTAATATCCAATCTAAATCTCCCTCCCTCTATTTTGAAACCATTACCCCTTGTCCTGTCAACAGGCCCTACTGAACAGCCCCTCCCCATCTTTCTTGTAGGCCCCCTTGAGGTACTGGAAGACCACTCTAAGGTCTCCCCAGAGCCTCCTCTTCTCCAGGCTGAACAGCCCCAACTCTCTCAGCCTGTCCTCGTAGGAAAGGTGCTCCAGCNTGAACTTCATGAGGTTGGCACGGGCCTTATCCACCGATGCTGTCACTCCGTCATAAAAGGCCACCAGGTTGGTCAGGCACGATCTGCCCTTGGTGAAGCCATGTTGGCTGTCACCAACCACCTCCTTGTTCACCATGTACCTTAGCATGGTCCCCAGGAGAATCTGCTCAGGCAGATTCTGCCTTGCCAGGCACAGAGGTGAGGCTGACCGGCCTGTAGTTGCCCAGGTCCTCCTTGTTCCCCTTTTTAAAAATGGGGGTTATGTTCCCTTTCTTCCAGTCATCGGGGACCTCACCAGATTGCCACAACTTTTCAAATATAATGGCCAGTATCCAGCTGCCTCTCAGCCTCCCTGATGTCCCTCAGCCTCCTGACTGCCTCCTGCAGCTCAGCCACCTGCCGCAGGAGTTCCTCAACCTGACTACAGCTTCTGCAGTCAGGGCTGCCGCCTGTCCCTGCCCCGGGAGCAGGGTCCAGGCACTGCCTGCAGCCCGAGGTCTGCACCGCAGCCTCTCCCCTTGGCTGCTCTGTCTGCACGGAGGCATCGACTGCTGCGGGATGTGTGTGTGTGTGTGTGTGTGTGTATATATGTACAAGTGAGTTGATGTTTAAATGCATGCGTTCTTTTAAAAGGTGAGAGAGAAAGGTTATGTCTCTAATATATTATTGCACCTCTTTTTGAAGGTGGAGAACTTGCTTATTAGTAACCAGGGGACAATTAAACTTTGTGACTTTGGTAGTTCTACAACCATAGCTTACTTTCCTGACTACAACTGGTCTGCACAGAAGAGAGCAGTGGTTGAAGAAGAGGTGAGACTGTTTTAATGCTATTAGTCTTCATATAAACAGTAGATTAATTTAACTTTTAAACCCATGCTGATTTGTGGGACTTCTAGAACAACTGAAGGTTTAGTTGTAGGGGTGTTTGCAAAGGCTTGGTTTTTTTTTTTATAGGTGTTGCCAGAGTTCAGACACTGTCTGTGGTTATCGTAGCATGTGTCTGTAGCTGCACATACAAACACTGCTTCAGCTTGAGCAGTGTCCATTCTGCGATTTGGGGTGAAAATAGAAGTGATTGCTAGACCTTCACTTAGGATTGCTAACTACTCTTCACAGGAAGTGAGAAATTGGCTATGCTGAAATTGATTCCCACCTATCATGTTTGTTTTTCAGTTGAATGATACATAAGAAACAGCAGGTCTGCTCAGCAGAATTTGAATAGGCAGTGTTGCAGGGCCTCTGGGGTCACAGTGGCAGTGTTAATCACACAGTGTATTTCCTTCAAAGTGTGTTTGATTTTAGTTTAGAGTTCAGAGAAATGCTGTGTATCTAATGTTAATACATTGACTGGACTTGAATTTATTCACTTACGGAGAAATAGTGACACTTAATATTCACTTATACAACTTCTCATATCATGAATCTCTGTAAAAACCCCCTTTCTTGAAGTCCAGCAGCCGTAGAGAGCAATACTGATTGATTTCTGGGGAAGAAAAAGATGATGCTGTATTGGTGTCTTGCATAGTCTGTGCAAAAAGATGGTAGGAAAGGTCTCTTCAGGGATCCTTTTGAACATGTTTACCTCTTCGGATGGGTTCACACTGTCATTAATTGTGATGAAGAAGTGAGAAATACATCCTGGAGCCCAAATTCATGTATTGGTTTGTTGATGATTTTCTGTGTTTATGCCCATACCGCTCTTTGCTTAACGTTAAACAGTCATTCTCTTTGCGTGCTTTGCAGTTTGGAAGGACTCTTGAGTATCACCATGTCTGAGTACCACTGTCTTTATCCACCCATACCAAAGCTGTTGTGACTATTTCAGGATTCATTTGGTGGCTTCTACCCTAACAAGTATTTCTGAAGTTAATTTTGAAAGTGAGAATGCTATCTGTTCTATGTGGAGAGACGTTTTCTTGGTTGAATGTCATTGGAGCTTATTCAAGTTTGTTTCAAGACCTTCTGTTTTCTGCAGATCACAAGGAATACAACGCCAATGTACAGGACACCAGAAATGGTAGACTTGTATTCAAATTTTCCAATTGGTGAAAAACAGGACATTTGGGTAAGAAATACATTTTTATAACCATTTGGCCTGGGCCAAGATTACATCCAGTTAAACACAAAGCTAGAAATGCGTTTAACAAATGCCTCAGCCAGAAAGCCATTTGTAATTAATTTCTTTTGTTTAGAATAATTTTGTATCCATTAGTATTAATGCAGTGGTTGTCTCCTGCTGAGTCTTGGAAGGTCTGTTCCATTTGACATGTTGTTGTTGGAACGTGATCTGTGGTTTGTTGGTTTTTTTTTTCCCTTTACACTCTAGGTTCAATGAGAACGAAGTATATGGCAATAGAATATGGCACTGTCTCAGGAAGCATAACTGATCTTGTAGGTTGTGGTTAGGATAAACAAAGCTGTTTTCCCAAGAAAGCAGGCAGAGTGCTAGTGGTCCGTGTGCTTGCCTGATTTTGTAAGTGTAAAGGAGACAGAAATGTCTTTCTAATGTCTTATCTGTGCTGCTGTTTTATCAACCACATATACTTCACAGTGGGGGAATGCTTTCTGTATGTTTCCTGTCTAGAGATCTCACAACCCCCCCACCACAAAAACTCCCCAAAACCCCCATCAAAACAAAACTAACCTGAAACATATTTTATTTGTTTTTTTTCCAAATTAATGTGATTTTCTGAACTGAAATTCAACTGAATTCTAGTGAAATGACAGGCTTTACCTTGTCATAAAGATCTTTCTCCATTGAAGTTATCTTTTAACTTGGAAGGCCTGTTATACACTTCCACCCTTATTATCTTGATAACCAAGAATGGGCTTTAGATTATGTTTGAGGAGAAAAACTTTGAAGTTAGATTCTTCTTACCAATTAAAACATTTATAGTGAGTGCAAGAAACCTTGGGGATTTCAATTTTGTGTGAGCCGAATGATTTTTTTTTTTTCAGATTTCATGTAGTTTAATTCCATTCAGAAAGTATTTTGGTGTAATGCGTCTGTGTCATCCTGCAGCTACATTGTAGAACTCATCATTTTAAATGTGCTGCTTATTGCCTGAAGCTGGTCAGTGGAAATAAAATAGTGTTTTGATTACATAATTAATACACAGTTTATTTCTGTCCTTGAATTTAGAGACTCAGTAAATGTTTTGGAGTAACTGTATCTCAAACATTATATAACATATCTTTGAATCTAGGATGAATTGACAGCCAAGGACAGTTGGAGACAGTGCATGTATAGGACTAGAAGCAGTGAGCAGATTTCTTGGCTAATGTCTTCACCAGTTTGTTTTATTTGAGAGGTATACAAAAGCCCATATGCTCAAGCAACTAAACTGGTGTTCAGAACAAACTTTGAGGAGGAATTTTCCAGTCTGTTGTGTAAACACTTTCTTGAATTAATTCATTAAACTTTTATAGGCCAGATGGAACATGATTCTGTTAGGACAGCACTACTTTATCAGTATATTCCTTATGTTAACTTTTATGAAAATATTTATATGAACTTACTTTTCCTTAAGTAACATGAAATTAGCCTAATTAATCTATAACAGATGGCCTATTCAGAGTTAAAGATATGAAATAAAATTTCTTCACATATTTGTAAGACAAATCTTGTTCTTGAACATGTTCAGTGTTGCAAAGTTGCCATTTTTGTATAATGCAAGATTCATAAAATTGATTTATTATAATGATTCATAAGAAAACAGTTACAGAGTCCTTGAACCTGAAAACTTCCATGAAAGGTAAAAAAAACTCTCAAATGTATTTGGTAGCAATATTGTGGCCTGGAGCTTTCTAATTTATATGCCAAACAAGTGAATGTTTAACTAAGTGCTCTGTCCTCAGAGAAACATCAAGTTTAATTAGAAATTAGCTTCACACTCCTTGAAATAATGTACTGGGAACATAAAGGTCCATGAGTCAGCAGTTGACGATTGAAATGTGATCTGCAAACAGTATTAGGAAGTTTAATCAATGTCACAGTCTAAAATTTTTCTTTAGATATCTTTGCCTGAATTAGATTGCACAAACAAGAACAACCACCCAATGGAGGGGTTCATGAATCAGAAAATATGTATTTTCAATTCAATTCTGTGAAAAGCTTCACATAAAGAAAATGGGCACTGTAGGACAGCTTTAGTTCACAGCTGTAGGAACCTTCCAGCTTCCTCTAGCACTGTGATGTTATCTACTACAGGATACAAGATAAGGTGTAGAGGCTCATGATATTCATGAGCCTTTTATCCTTGTGTAGAGTTGCAACACTCCTTTGAGTGGCATCGGAGGAAGTGTGCCATAATCTACTACATGTTCCTGCAGCTGTTGAAGGCAGGAGAACCACCAACTGAGGCAGCCACCCTCTGTTGCCAGTGGGAGACCCTGCCTCCCTGCCTGGGGTTTTCCTAACCTGATAAAGCTTACTAGGGCTGTCCATGACATGCTTCTTTGATAGCTAGAAGCCACCCATCCCTTGCCAAAAATGTTGATAGCCACCAGCATTCTGCCCGGTGATGTAGCTACTACATCAGTAGGGCTAGTGCCAGGATCTCAGCCCCAGGGCCCACAGTGATAATGGCACAGAGCTCCCTTTGACCATGTCTTTGGGGAGCTTCTAGCTCTCTGTAAGGCCACCATGGCATCTGTCCTGTAAACTGCTTGTAGCTCTCCACCTCTGGCAGAAGAGGAAGAGGACAGCAATTAGGTAATCTGGTTGTTTCCTTGTCTGGACATCCAGCTGTAGTACAAAGGGGTTAATCTCTATCTGTGGGCAGACCATGCCTCTGTGCCCTCCCTTCAGTGCCCTTGCACACCTGGCTGCTCATCTGCCAGCCTAGGCTAGTGCTGTGACCAACTGCAACTACTAATGTTCTACCTGCTGTGATGACACTCTGGCATCTGTTTGTCAGATAAAAACCAGTATGGATGGCTGGGCCTACAGAGCTGTAGTGAACGGTGTTAAAACCAGTTTGTGGCTGGTCGCAAGTAGTGTTCTGTAGGGCTCAGTAGTGGGGCCAGTTCTCTTTGGTATCTTTATTCATGATCTGGACAAGGCAATTGAGTGAACCTTCATTAAGTTTGCAGATAACACCAGATTGTATGGGAGTGATAATACAGAGGAGGACAGTAAGGCTGGATTGGTGGGTCAAGACCACTTGTAAGAGGTTCAACAAAGTCAAGTGCTGGGTCCTGTACTTGGGTTGCAACAACCCCAAGCAACACTAAAGGCTTGGGGAAGAGTGGCTGGAAAAGCTGCCT
>VXBZ01009452.1:25563-36696 GCA_013399135.1 Heliornis fulica
CTGAAGAGACGTAGCTCCCTCAGCCTTTCCTAATAATGATGTTCCCACTCCCTTAATGATTTTGGTGGCCCTGCACTCGACTCTTTCAAGGAGTTTTAGGTTCTTCTTGAACTGAGGGGCCCAGAACTGGACACAATATTGCTGATGCAACCTCACCACGGCAGAGTAGAGGGGGAGTAGGACCTCTCTTGACCTACTAACCAACCCCCTTCTAATACACCCCAGGATGCTGTTGGCCTTCCTGGCCATGAGGTCACCTTGCTGGCTCATGGTCATCTTGCTGTCCATCAGGACCACAAGTCATTCTCACCTGCACTGCTCTCCAACAGGCCAGTCCCCTAGGACTAGTGTGGAATAGAAATAGTCCTGCTGGCCACACTAGAGATGTGATTGTCCCCCTGTACCTCTGCACTGCTGAGGCTTCACCTTTGGCCTGTCACTGCACAAAAGACACTGAGGTGGTAGAGCATGTCCATAGAAAGGCAATGAAGCTGGTGAGTCTACAGAGTAAGTCTTATGAGGAGTGGCTGAAGGACCTTGAGTTGTTTAGCTAGAAGAAGAGTAGGGTGAGTAGAGACCTTACTGCTCTCTACAACTACCAAAATGATTGTAGCTGTGTGTTGGTCTCTTCTTCCAATAATAACTGGTAGGACACATTTGATGATGATGATGACTCTATGACAGTAGCAAATAGCCTCAGGTTGTGCCAGGAGAGGTTTATGTTGAGTATTAGAAAAATTTTATTCACTGAAAGGCTTATCAGTCTTTTGGACAGGCTGCCCAGGGATGTATCATCCCTGGAAGAATTAAAAGATGATGTGTGTAGTCATAGAGCTTAGGGACATGGTTTAGTGGCAGATGTGGCAGTGCTAGGTTAACAGTTGAACTCAGTGATTTTAAGGGTCTTTTCTAGCCTAAATGGTTCCGTGATTCTATTAAATGTTTCTGCCTTTATCTCTGTGTAGGCTCTGGGATGTATCCTGTACTTGCTGTGCTTTAGGCAACATCCATTTGAAGATGGAGCTAAACTTCGCATAGTCAATGGGAAATACATCATCCCACAAAATGACACTCGTTATTCTGTCTTTCATGATCTCATTCGTAAGTTTACACTGTGAACTTAATTTGATATCTTTATGGATAAATCTCATTTACAGTGTTACGTTACTGACAGGCAAATATTATTTACATGCAGTGGTGGAAGAGGTTAACTGTGACAACTTTTGTGTTTTATTAAAGATTTTAATCCATTATAAAAAAAACCTTGAAAATTTTAAATGAAACTTATGTTTTAGTTTGTCTTGCTTAGGATATGAATTCGTCTATAGGAACAACTAGTGTTTTGATTTGGTTTGTTTGAATTTGCTTTAGAAGTTGTTTAAATTAAGTAGATTACTAGAAACTTCAATTTCAGTGCCAGAAGTGTCTCCAACTCCATCAGTATTCTGAGGTTATTTCTTAATGATCCTAAATATACTATTGGAAATACTTTTAATCCTAAATGTTTTGGGTTTTTTAATTTTCTTGTTCACCTGTTATGACAGATATTTGGATCTGGATTTATTGGTTGCTGTGCTCTGTTCACATGTTTGCATTGGAATACACTGAAGAAATTACTCTTTTCTGCTGGGAGAAAAGCTGTGGTGGGCACCTTTCCTACGAGGACAGGCTGAGAGAGTTGGGGCTGTTCAGCTTGGAGAAGAGGAGGCTCTGGGGTGACCTTATAGCGGTCTTCCAGTACCTCAAGGAGGCCTACAAGAAAGATGGGGAGAGGCTGTTCAGTAAGGCCTGTTGTGACAGGACAAGGGGTAATGGTTTCAAAATAGAGGGAGGGAGATTTAGATTGGATATTAGAAAAAAGTTCTTTACTGTGAGAGTGGTGGAGCGCTGGAACAGGTTGCCCAGGGAAGTGGTGGATGCCCCATCCCTGGAGACATCAAGGCCAGGTTAGATGAGGCCCTGAGCAACCTGATCTAGTTGGGGATGTCTCTACTTCTTGCAGGGGGGTTGGACTAGATGACGTCTGGGAGTCCCTTCCACCTCTAGCCATTCTATGATTCTGTGATCTGTTACATTGTCTGAATCTCCTTCTTCAGGCTCTACTTTGAAGGTGAACCCAGAGGAGAGGTTGTCAATCACTGAACTTGTGAATCAACTGCAGGAGATTGCAGCTGCTAGGAATGTGAATCCTAAATCCCCCATCACAGAGGTAAAGATGTCTCATAACAATTATTATTGATTAGGTTTCCTTTGTCTTCTCTCTCGTCCAGTGGATGCACGGTTTAGTACCAGATGCCAGAGCCAGGTCCGCTGTTCCTTACTTTACAACTTAATTCATTTACATCAATGGTACGGTCTGCAAAAATACACCATTTAAAGCACAGAGCTTGCATTACATTAAATGAAACTATTCATAGTTCTTACCACTTGTTGAACAACTTCTTGTGGTCTTGGGTCATTCTTTACTACACAAGTACAAACGTGTTTGACATGTTTCATTTAATCATTAATTTGTACAGAAAAGAGTCTAGTATACGAAGGCTCTGCCTACACTAACTTGAAAACTACTTATTTGCCACCTCTGTGTGTTGCTTAATTTGCACAGTTACTGCAAGCTAATCAGTGTATCTAGTTTCCTGGCTTTCACTGAGGTTCAATTTGCTTGTTCTAACCAAATAAAAGTAAGCCACAAAGCATAACAAGTTGTCTCAGTAGGCAAGAAAATATTTACAGTGAGTATTAATCTCCACAGCTCCTGGAACAAAATGGAGGCTATGGAAACAGTGCTCAACCTCGGACCTCTGTACCCTCTGTTTCACAGAGCTCCAAGCCTGCAGGACAGCTCAACAATATGTACAATGCAGGTAAAGGAAGAAAGCCTAAAACCAGTTGTTTGTCTTTGATATGGAAAAGAATCACTTGGTGGGGTTGGACATTCTGCATAAGTACTAGCTATTTCACATTTGTATCACTGTGTCTAACTTTATTTTTCACAGGGTTTGGTTTTGTGCTGATACATGAGAATGTGAATTTTTAAAGTTCGTTGCTGGGCAAGATAAAATTCAGTTTCCTATTTGTAATAATTGAAAACAACATGTGTTACTGACCTGTAGAGTTGGGAGAAGTGATTTAAAACTGGATGAAAGTGGTGGATACAGTAAGCAGTAATGTTCTTAAGGACAAGAGCTGTAGATAAAATACTTAGGTGAGAAAAAATGAATTAAAATTACTTAATTTAAACCCAAAACATTCTAATTCAGTGAGGCAATGATACTTGAAAGTGTCTTGCTTAAAGAGGAGAGTTTAACAGTTCAAATTTAAACTCCTCTTACACTCTTCTCAGAAGTGCTGTATTTAACTTAACCTTGTTACTTTGTGGCCCAGATTAGTGAAATCAGAACATGTCCTCAGTTTGTGCACAACATTGAATCTTTGGTGTAAGAAAATAATTGTCTTTGCTTTCCAAGAACTAACCAACATAGAAATGTTACCACTTCAAAAGAAAGCAGCCATTATATGGGTTTTGGTGTAACTTTGGCATAACTTAATGCTAAAATGGGCTTGTTGGTGACTTTGACAATTGAGGTAGTCCAATTAAAAACGCAGAAGCAATTGCAGGTGTTTTGACTATGGACCATAATAGTTCATTAATGCTAAGGAGTCATTGACCTGACATGTATTTATTTTAGCCAGGAAAAAGTCTATATGAGGGAAAAGTACTTATGTAAATATCTGGGGCCACCTGTCCCTCCTCCTGTCTCTTCCCAACCCCTCAAAGCTTTTGAACCCCTGTAGTATTTAAGTCCATCTGGCAGTGATAGTCTAAAGCTAGTTTTGTCACTTCCAAAAGACGCATATCTTACAGCTTCAAAAGGGGGAAGTAGCAGTGTAAACTCAGTTTATGGCTATCCAGTGAGTACTTTTGGAAATAGTCATTGAGCCACTAGTTAGGAGAGATTGGTCAGGACTTCAGGAGCAGGTTGCACCGTAGGGCATTAATGGGTAGGTGGAGTTGTAGTACCATCTGAGGAGAATCAGGAAACTCAACCAAAACACATCTCTAAAATGATGCAATCAAAAGCTGACGTACCTATTTTGTGAAAATAAGATATTCCAGAGTTCCTTCAGTTGAAAATAATTGCACTTAATATAGTAAAGAAAATGAAAAGCTTGATAGGCTTATTTGTATCTAATTTCTTATTAAAAGATGATTTCTACACATCATATCTTATGTGAACATGGAACATTTTAATTAATGTAGAAGATATTAAGCTGGAAGAAAAACTGAACACAGTAGAAATACTCCCTTGATATTTCTGGCTTGATATTACTTAGGCTGAATTGATAGTGAGGCAGAGGTTATTATAATATTCCAGGGAAAATTTTAAAAACAGGTAATATTTATTGTGGTAATATCTGTATATCAATTTCTGAGGAAGAATCCAACTTCCTAATAGGTTTATAATCAAAAGGGTGGCCATCTCTTTTGTACAAGAATGAGTACTGTTTGTTTTATACACCATATTAATAGGGATGTTTTGCTAGGATACTGTGTTTAGAAGGTAACTTAATTATACCAGCTGCCTTTTAAGCCCTGCATTAAAATGTCTCTACTGGGATTATGTAAGTAGATTTGCTGCGCTTGGAGACTGATACTAAAAGTATTTTGCTGCACTGGCAGTATAAAATAAGTGCTTTACTTCCAGAAGTTTTTTACCTTGTTTTCTTCTAAATGCAAGCAGTTGATTAAACAATTTGTTAAGTATATGCTAGTACCTCCTGACTGCAGGAAGTAGTTTTTTTGCATAGGTCATAGTTAAGTAGAACTCTAGAACTGTGAACCTTACAGCAATTCACTTCCATCTTTGTAGGCAACTTGCTTTAGTATGGAGCCCATTCCAGGATATGACTTAAAGTATAATTATTTTTATCCAACTACTCTAGGCCTGACCGTTGCGGAATGTGACCAGACTTATGGAGGGTTCTTTGATATTCTGAGGGGTGGAACAGAGCGATTTTTCACTAATATTAAGGATACATCTTCTAAAGTTATCCAATCTGTGGCCAAGTGAGTAAAAAATAAATAAAAACTTTACTGGTAAGAGTTCTAACTAAAGTGTCAGGAGCTTATTCTGCACATGATCAAATTCAGCATAATTTTTCAAGTATTAGACTCTACTCTCATAGCTGGTAGGTAGCCCTGAGATTTTGAGTGACATTAATACAGATGTGACTTTAGCAATCATACTAGAAATGAGGGTTTGGGGCAAAAGCCTGTTCAGAAGTACTGCTTTCCCTGCTATATTCTAGGTCTTCAAAGGTGAGCAGTGGGGGCTGAAGTAGGGTGGAGCACAATAGAATAGGACTGTCATGAATGAATTGAATTGGTAGATAAGGTCCACATGAATAAGAGGGAAAGAAGGAGTGGTGGAAGGTACAAATAAACGCAATGCAGGTAAAAGAAAAACTGCAGGGAAAGAGTATACAAGCTCTTCTGCCTATAGGGCAACTCTATGCCCTGAAGGCAAAGCAAGATCTGCACTGTTTGTCTCCTTTGTCCTTCATTATATGTAAGAATACTCTCTTGTTCTGATGTATGTGTTCTCAGGTACCTAGTGTGTGATTATATTTTTTCTAATCAGATTTTCAGTCCCGTTTCAAATGTTTAAGTCTCTATGATCAGTATTAATCAACACGACTCATATCTTTAACTCATAATGTAATTTTATGCAGTGTAAAATTTTCCTTTAAATTCTAGGAAGAACGGGTAAGTCACTACTGAACATCGGTAATGAGCCTTCTAAGGAATACTGAACCCTGTCCTTCACTGTAGAGTTTGTGGCCCTTTAGTTAGGATACTGCGCTATGGTTTGTGAAGTTTATTCCTTGCAATATTTTAATGTTACTTAGTGTAACTTGTACACAGTACTACTCTAAAGCGTTTAAAATAGTTCAGATTTTTAGATACAGTTTACTTCAGGTGCATTTTTAGCTGCTTGCTCTTCCACTTACTGTGTTTAAACTTTGTATGTGTGGTTTAGAAAGACAAGGTCCTCTTTCTTTTTCAAGAAGTTGCAAAAGCTATGGTTTCCACTTGGTTTGTCCTTAAGCTTTCTACAGAAACAATTGGCATAGTAGCATCAAACCTTTCATGCTGGGGAGACCACTTCTTCAAAAGAAGATGGGGGGGTGTATCAGGGGAATGACCTGTTGGATGATAAGTGGTGACTTGTTAGCAGCTCTGCAGAGCTTTAGGAATTCCATGTAGCTCATCATGTCACTTCATAAAACTGTTCAGCAACTGCTCTCTATTTCTTGTTTGGCAGGTGCTGTTTTGCAGGTGTCTGTTCTCTGTTTCGTTGAACCTGCAGCCTTCTGTGGAACCCATCTTCCTCTTACCCACCCCCCCCAGTCCTGATTTTATTGATTTTTGTGGTATCTAGTCAAATGAGACTTACTGTGTGGTAAAACTTGGAAATATTCAGTAGATTCCTTAATTTTGACAGATCTACTATTTATAAACTTAAAGGTACTTAATTTCTTGTCATAAACACAAGCAAAACTAGCAGAATTTTTATCTTGCAATAGAGAAATTTAATTTCTTCCAGATAGAGAACTTTACTATCTTTGTCAAAATGACTAAGACCTACTTTCTAATGCCTGTATAGTAGACTATAGTAGTGCTTACTCTGGTACTACATTTTGATTGTATACTACATGCTTCTGAAGTACTCCACTTTGTTGTACTCTTGTCTCCACATAACTTTCTGAATTGTTGTGCTTCTATTAGTTGAAGGAAGCTCCAACTCTTCCCATTCTTGCAAGTGGTTTCTTCCTTAAAGGCTACTGGAAGTTCAATTTTTAAATTTAATCTTGTGTCATTTCCCATTTTTCTAATGGTGGGTTAGGACTGTCTAAAATTACTTTTCCATGTGGCACGGCTTGTGCTGTGCCTGTACCTTACTTTGGTTTCTCTTAACAGGTATGCTTGGCTTTTGCTTGAGATTTCCTTTCTTCCTTAAGTGTAGTGTGCAAGGAATAAAACAGGAATGATATGTCCAGGCATATCTGCAGAGCCTATCTGGCAGCTTCTGAAGTATAGGGCAGTGAGTACTTGCTGTCTGAAAAGTTGATGTTCGGTTCACACGTCTTCTCCACAATTGTTTGTTTAGATTATGACTGTCTTGCATGTGTTGTATGTAGTTTTTTTACTGTGCAGCTTCGGAATGGTTGAACTATGCACATGACACTTTAGTTCGAATCTCTTTGTTGATAAAAATGGAAAAGTATGATTGAGGCGAAACTTGAGGCTCTAAAGTCCTGTGCAGAGCCCCATGACAGGGATCCTTTGTGACTTAAATTCATGTGAGATGTCAAGAACCACTACACTCTCAACTGCTACCAACTTTCTGGCATGACTGTTTACTTTGTGGTAGTGTTTAAGTCTGTCAAGAACGCAGTGCTATTGGAGACATTTTAGTGTGTGTCTTCCAGAATTTGCTCAATATCAGCCAAAGAAAAGCTTTTCACTGTTTTTGTAATAACCAAATTAGATCAATGAGCTGCAGACATTTTCCAGTTAATGGGAAATACACCATTGTATAAATGTGATGGATTGATAGAGCATTTTTGATGTACATTAAGTCCTAAGGTTCAATGTGAGATCAGTTCCTCTCATATATTGGACTGGTGTAATTGAAAAAGGGTTTATACTTAGGTGACTTGTGCACTTGTGCACATGCTCTGACAGAGCATGTGAGATTGTCAGACTTCTTTGTTTAATCTCTGTGCTAACACAAAAAAATACTGGTTTTGTGGAGGACCTTCTGTCTTTGTACAACTGCTTTTTTGTCTTTTTTTTTCTGTATCCAAGTGAATTTGATTGCTGGTTGGGGAGTGAAAGAAGAGGAGGGAATGCACAAAGTATATCATTATGCTAGTAAGAAACAGGGGCTTCAACACTTATTTTCCAGATAATAGTTCTGAAAGAGAAAATCTTTACACTTGTAATTTGCCAATATTCTTTAGTTGCTCTCAATACTGTAATTTCATTCCTTCTTAAGTCTGTTGTGAATTCTAAATATTAATTGTGTTTAACAGATCACTGAAATGGGAAAACCTCTATTAATATGAACAGTGCGACTGCCTAAGGTAGTCTCAGGTTCTTCAGCACTTAAAATTCACTGTGCATCTTAATCCCTCCGCTGGGCTTGTGCATTCTTGATTAATAAAAAAGCTATATCAGTTATTATTTAAAAATAACTAGTTACTAGTTAAAAATAACTTCATGCTTTAACAAAGCTGAAGTAGGTGTTGGGTTTTTTTTTTCTGTGGATGGTTTGGTCGTTGGGGATTTTTGCATCTTCTATAAGGATTTATCTGTTTAGTCATTCTCCATCTTTATGAATTTGTGCTGTTGCTACAGCCAATGCTATTGGGGATGTGATAATACCTTTTTTACTACTGAATCTTTGTCTGCCTTTCCAAAACTCTTCAGTCTGCATGAGAAGCAGACATTCTAGACAAACTAAAATGTCTTGTCCTTGTCACACATCTTCCACGCCACACTAAGCACTCCTTGTATTGAAGTCTGTTATCTCATCAGGCAAGCTCTGTCCTCCTTGCTTGGCATTGCTTTTCTGAATTGTGGACTTGCGTTCATTATCTGAAACAGCAGCTACAATTGCAGATCCAATTTCTTTTTGGATCAGAACTACAGTACAGGAGGTAATGTTTTGGAGTTGCTACATAAAGTTTTTCTTCTCTCCCATAGCTGCCTTTGTCTTAATTGAAATTTTGGTGTCTTAGTAGGATAACAAGTGATGTAAGTCTGAACACTAAACCACATGTCACACACAGGCTACTAGGAACATGTGAACATGTGAACGAAGGTACTTGATTGTCCCCCAGGTCACCTTGCTTGCAGGTGTTGCAATCTCCATTGCAGGTTCAAGTCAGGCAGAAGCAGTTTTATAGCTAAATGAGAAAATACAGGGCAACAGCAGTTCAGCACTCTGTTGATAGACTGACCTAAAAGAAAGTACCAGGGCATTCATGGACTTAGAGCTGCTCTGTAAAGGGGTGTGATATGGCACAGCAAGGGTCTACATCAAAGGGAACTTGGTTCCAGCAGATGTGCCCATGTAGGTGTGATAACTCAGTCTGCAGCTGTGTGGCCTCAGCTTACCTCTGTTCAGTGTGTTATACTACTTTGCTCTTGACCAGCTTTTATGCTCATTGAGATCTGCAGCTGCACAGGGTACAGATGCCCTGCTAAAAAAACATATGAATGTTTTAAATACCCAGTCTTCATTAGTGTTGAAAACAGCATGCAGATCTTACAATCATTCTTGTTTTGCCCTGTCAGAACAGTCTGCTTCACTGAAGAGATTGTTCCCTAGATTACTAGATCATAATTAGATGCTTTTAGTGCTAACTTTCTTTGCTTGTAAGGTATAATTTTGTTTCTGGTTTGCTGCATTAATGTTTTATTTCATGGATCCTTGTGTTGCACTAGGTAGTTAAAAGATTAATTCAATTTTATGAAACGAAACCAAGTGGGAACAGATTGATGTGAATTTCAGTGCTGCATTTCTTCATGGCTTTTAAAAAATAAGCTGCAAAAATTGTGCTGCTTAGCTAATTAATAGATTTTTTCTACATTTGTGAGTGTAGAGGTGTCTAGAGAAAGAATGCTTAGTGTTAAGAGCGTTATTTAACTGTAGATAATTGTGTGCTCATATTGTAGCTGTGCTGCTTAGCCTGTCATTATTCCCTCCTATCGTCAGCTGGTGGTAACACAGGGTAGCTATGCAGTGTTGTAGAATTATGTTAACTAGTTTATTCCGAATTTGCTAACTTTAATTATTTTTAACTTAATTTGATGGAGCAATCTTCTGGTTTATATTAGTTATGGTCTTCAAATGCAGCTGTTCTCTGGCAAGATTGGTATGGATAATGCCAAATATTTCAGAAGCTTTTCACTACATCTAATTAAAGCTTCTGATTTAGTTTAGATATTTGTTCTGCAAAATGAGCATTCGTATCTTATTGGCTACGTTTCCCATTAGAATTTTTACTAATAAGCCTTGAAGTAGCCTGGTATCATCAGAAAAGTGATTAAATATTGGTGTCGCAACATTTTCTTATTCAGCTGAATTAGAACCTTAAAAAGCACACTGAGTTTTCTATATGTATTGCATGCCAAGAAGCCTTCTTTTGTGTGTGCTTCCTGCAAGCACCATGTCTATGTAAATTAAATTTTTGCTGTTAACATGAAAGGGAAGACCTTATTCCTGATGTGTAGTTACAGGGTTATAGCTTGCAAGTTTGATTCCTTACCAGTGTGAAGAATATGAATTTTAGAATTTAGAATCACCTCGGTTGGAGAAGACCGTTAAGATTGAGTCCAACCGTTAACCTAGCACTGCCATCCCAGAACTAAACCATGTCCTTAAGCACCTTGTCTATCCGTCCTTTAAATACCTCCAGGGATGAGGACTCCACTACCTCCCTGGGCAGCCCATTACAGAGCCTGACAACACTCTCGGTGAAGAAGTGTTTCCTCGTGTATCGCCTAAACCTGCCCTGGCGCAGCTTCAAGCCATTCCCCCTCATCCTATCATCTGTTACCAGGAAGAAGAGGCCAACCCACACCTCACTACAGCCTCCTTTCAGGTAGTTGTAGAGGGTGATCAGGTCTCCCCCAGCCTCCTCTTCTCCAGACTAAATAACCCCAGTTCCCTCAGCTGCTCCTCATATGACTTGTGTTCCAGACCCCTCACCAGCTTGGTTGCTCGCCTCTGTACCTGTTCCAGCAATGCAACATCTTTCTTGTAGTGAGGAGCCCAAAACTGAACGCAGTATCCGAGGTGCGGGCTCACCAGCACCGAGTACAGGGGCACGATCACTTCCCTACTCCTGCTGGCCACACTATTCTTGATACAAGCCAGGATGCCATTGACCTTCTTGGCCACCTGGGTACACTGCTGGCTCATATTCACCCAGCTGTCAATCAGTACCCCTAGGTCTTTTTTCACCAGGCAGCTGTTCAGACACTCTTCCCAAGCCTGTAGCGCTGCATGGGGTTGCTGAGACCAAAGTGCAGGACCCGGCACTTGGCCTTGCTGAACC
>VXBZ01009453.1:0-21112 GCA_013399135.1 Heliornis fulica
GATGAAGTGCTCTATTGAGGTAGAGATCTCATTAATTATTTGATTTACAGAAAAAGAAGACAGAGGGAAATGAGTGCCCTGGCTAATGCCATGATGTACCATCTTGAGACTTAAGATCTTTTTAATGTATTCGGCAGTGATGCAGCTGAAACAGGAAAGAGGGACTTGAATGGATCCATTAATTTAATTGAAGCGAGCTCTGACAAGAGATAAAACATCTCAGGCCCTGCATCTCTTCAGGCTGCATCAGCACTATAGTAAATAGTCAATGATACACACACACACAAAAAGCTAAATCTGGAGACCTCAAGGCCAGAGAATAGCTACAGAGGCAGAGGTGAATAGACTAGACTGAAAGGCCCTTCCTTCCCACAGCATCACAAAGTATTCAGCATCCACTGCATTTGTTCAATTGTACTCCCATGAGCAACTCCTGGGTTAGCTATAAGTGACTCTGCCTTCCTACAGAAAAGTTGTATTTGTTCATTTGTTTCAACTTTCAGGGAAATTGCACTCTCTTACCACCTCTTGAAAGCCAGAGGGGAGAAATAGACTTCTACTGCTCCTTAAGGAAATTCTCCTGCTGACTTTGAGGTGTCATATCCCTGCCCCTATATGGCTGCCAGAATCTTGTTTTAAAATAATGATACAACCTTCAAATATGTCCATTTTTTTTCATGGTTATCATGAGCATACTCAGTTACTGCTGTAAAAAAATTTTTTTAGTAGTACAGCACCATGAAATTTTAACAATGGCATGGAATACCTGGTTTCTTCTACCATGACAGATTTCTATCAAGTTAGGGTTTACAAGGAACTAAGAATTAAATTTTTTTATCTCAATAGAGTATGATTAATACTACAGGGTAAATAAAGCTGGCCGGTCTTAAAGGGGCATAAATTGATGCAGTCCTCCTGACTGCAAATTTGTAACAGTGGCTTTGCTACTTGAGATCTGGGCTAGTACATAGAGAATTGAACAAGATTGGAAGGTGTTTATGACAGGTATTGTTCATTAATACTGATCCTGAACCATCTGAAATTCTCAGGAAATTCAATAATTGACTCTCTAGCTATAGAAAACTGCTATATCAGTACCTAAACTTCCTGCTTTACAACTAGTTCAGATGTGTGTAAACACGTCCTGTCTGTGACATGAGTAAGCTTTAGTTCTTTCAAAGTCAGAAAGGTGTTCAGAAAGGGAATATTTTAGAGTTACAGCCCTCTGTATTTCAAAGTTTTCTCTACCTCACATCCCAACAGTCTTCCTATAAGCTTAGCTTGATTACATTATAATAATTTGTTGACAGTAATGTAATTGCTGACATATTATTTTGTCTTGTTATATTGTTGACGATATGTATTTGAAAAGTTAAAATATTTGTTGACAAACCAGTAATTGGATCACACATATACACAGAAAACACAGATTTTACTTTCACAAAATTAAAAAATGTATTCAAAGAACAAATAATTCTTATTCTTGTCCTATGGATGCCACACTGATGTTTTCCTGTATGTGCTTTTGTCCTTTGTATTCACAGTAAAGATTTCTCCTGTGCTGACTCATCATAATAATATTTATGATCAGCATTTTGCAAAAATCTTTACTTTAAAAAGGGGAATAAATAGGAAGATAAAACATTTTGAAGAGTGAAAGAAAAATGAACATGGTTCTTCAAAGCTGGAGACGGAAATGCTGTGCCACTTGGCGATCTGGAGACAGTGAGAAATAAAATTTTTCTAGAAAGATTTTAAAAATTCAGGCACTGCTTTGGGAGCCACACAGAGACTGATCCATACATCAGAACATAGACAGTTAGTATCACACAACAGAATGCCAGATTGGTGATTTTAACATCTTCACATCTGCTTTTACAGTAGCTGAAATTCTAACAACATTAAGCAAAGAGACTGCACAACTCAGCACTGAAGGAAATTGTATCTAGTCCTATATTGATGTCTGTATCTAGCCATGCAAGTCAGAGTCCCTACATTCTATCCAATTTCAAACATTGTCAAAGATGTTTTGGTCAGTGACTTCTATGTATTAATTTATGTCTATATATTTATGTGTTTTTTCACTCTGTAACAACATGGTGCACATTCAACAATATTCATCAGAATAAATAAGCCAGAAGAAAAACACAACAGAGTAGTCATGGCAAAGCTTATGCTTGGAAAAACACTGAAGTTATATTAACTTTCCAAGTCTTTGATGATTCTGGCATTGATTTGACTGTAGTATCAACAGCTAATTATTTTAAAACTATGTTGCAGTATAAACTACCCTTGTTTGTCTCTCATTTATCCTTAAGACATTGAAAATAGATCAAAATTCAATAGATCTAATACAATATTCACCTTAAATGTTAGCTGGATTGCTGGCATTTGACCAATAGTGCATTTAAACAGTTTTAAAAAAAATAATTATGCAAGAAAACAATCTCTGTCTCCTTAAAGAACGTAACTTGAGTTGATTATACAAAGTGCAACAATGCATTAATACATCACTGGATGTGAAATGTATATGATGTATCACATAATTCTTTATTTAGAGTTTATTAAACAAGCATTGACCTTCAGTCTTATCATACAAAAAACTGAATCCTCATAGTTCAATAAAGCGGGTTGTTAAATATTTAAAGCAGCTAGTAAAATAAAATTAGGTTATTTTCACTAATGGTCTATAGTGATCATTTAATTTTGGGCAGATATATTCCTGCTGTCAAGATGAAACCTTCTTTGGCATCGGAGATCCCATCCAATGAGTCCCTGAAGAAGGCTGCTGATTAAGGGTGGTATCCTGTAGCTATTTAGAATTGAATTTTTCAGGACAAAACTACCAGAAGCTTTAATAAGTTCACTTACAACAGTTCAGCTTTTCTGACTTACTGAGAAACCAACCAGTAAACATGGTTTATGTTTATGAGTCTATGCTGCCCAACATGAAAGAGTGTTTCTGTCCCCAAAAAAGAGAATTGCACTCAGTTACACTCTGTCATCAGTATAAGCAACAGCATAAAATAACTAATGAAACTGCAGTATAACCAATCTCAAAGGAAAAGAAATTACAAATAAGTCAATTATCCATTACTGAGTAACATAATTTCTTTTCTTGGAGGGAGGGACTCATATAACAAAAACAGGAGAGATGTTTGTGTTAAATCTATTTACATATTTCTAGCATAAACCAAAGTTTCCTCTTACTCAAACTTTACCTTTTTTTTTTTTTTTAATAAAATACGTCTGAAAAAACCTTCTCTATTTTCCAGGTGAATAAAATAAAACTTTGATACAAAGACCTTTCCATTGAAAACCCGAAGCAGTGAAAATAGTGCTTCATACTGTGGTTTATATGTGTACTTATTGCTATTCTATTATTGCTTTTATAAACATATTATACTTGTTGTCTGGTTTTCCCTGGTTTGTTCCATTTTTTCTGTTGTTCCTCAAATATTGTTCAGTAGTGGACACTGGGTAGTAGTTGCAGTCTGCATTTTCTTATAGCACAAAACATGTGTGTCAGCACAGCTTGTTTAGAGAACCTGAACAAGTAGTTTTTCCACTTCTTTCATACGGTGAACCAGTCTTTGTGATAGGATTTCAGCTATTCACCAATAACAATAAAGTCTATTTTTAAACTTCAATCAAAGCAGTTCTGTAGAGATACCAGCATTTCTGTCATTTCTGACAATTTGAATATTTAGCAAAACAAGCTTAGAAATTCTATACTAAGGGTACTATTTTGGTATCAGTGTTCTGAAAGCAAGGTCATTATATTCAATATCTGTGCAATTAAATAGCACCAATGAAGTTTTGTAACAAAAAAAATGTGTGAGTGTGATAACTCTTTCTTCAATAAATTAAGGCTAATTAAAATTATGACTATGGCTCATCAAATTATAGCTATGTTTTTAAGGATTCAGATAATATAACATCTCCAGCACTGTAAGATGTACCAGATCACAGATGTACCTAAGGGCCAAAAACAGCCCTCAAAAAAAACCCAAAATATGAAAGTTGGAAAAGTTTTCTACTTTGGGGGATAATATTTTTCCCAAGTACAACATATTTTAATCACTAACATTAAAAAAACCCCACAAAATATTAAATAAATTCTAAACTAATAGAAGGACAATTCACACAGTCCCTTGTTTGCTACTGAAACAGTGGCATTGGCATAAGGCAGTGACCATGCTTGAAAATCACACACAGAGATATTCTGATGGACTGTAAGGTAACACTAAAATCAGAGGGAATCTACAATCACTCCGTGTTTATTGGTGAATATTTTGGGTTGAGTAACAGCTTGCACAATGCAAACTCCAGTAATTGATTCTGGAACAACAATTGAAAAAAAACAAACATTAACTCATATGAAATACAGTTTAAAACAGATGTGATAAAATAGCTGGGGATACATATCCTCTCAGGAGATTTAAAATTGTCATGACATATGAAGAGATGCATCTCAGAATATAGGGTTCAGCTTTATTAGTGTATTCATGTACTCTTTTCGGTCGCCATACCAATGACAGTTTACCTAGATGCACTGTTATTCCAAAACACTTTGCAAGACAATTAAAACAGCACAGCAACCATAATGCAAGGTATGGTGGAAAGCCATGAATCTTTCTCTTTTAGTAAAGCAGCATTTTGATTTACAGTAATAACTTCCATGAAAGGTCAACTTTTTATTTTAAACACATAACAGCAATACATTGTACTCTATTGTTAATGTCTGTTCTCAGATTTTTAACTTTATTCTATTTCATTTCCAATATCTGGTTCCAGCCACTTTTGAGTTCTTTTTTTTTAATAGAATGTTATTCAACATATGTATATCTTCTAAATAAAGCTGATGGGGGAAAAAAACTCCAAATATAAAAACGCAACCAACTACAAATAAATAAATTTGGGGGTTTTATTCTACAACTCTTTGGCATAGTTGTAATTTGCTAGTACACTGGAATAGCAAATCGACATTTTCTATTCTGTTTGTTCCATTCGGTGGTTTAATAAAGAACCTTTTAGACTGCACCAACTATACATTAATGGAATAAAATATATAGCAACATGACAAAGTCACCTGATTTATAGTAGCATCTATTCTTTTCTCCAATACCATGTAGATCTGGGAGGGGATAAAACCTAGTTCTCTTTCTCACTCCACATTTTCTACATTTTTTTTCATTTCAATTGAACTTAATTGCAACAAGTGCTTCCCTTTTCCCTGTCCCTCTTTACAAAAGCAGAAGTTGGCATAGAATTTGCACAGGACTAGAGTATGTTCCTTGGAAACACTTTCCTTGGAAATTGCTCCTTCTCCTCTTTCTAGCTTTAGTTGGAGAGAGACTGAGTACCAACTATGACTCCGCTCTGAGGTCAAAGAGTATAGTTGAAATTCCCCAGGGGGAAAGGTGAGGTGTTCACCAAAAAAACTTTCTGTTGAGGAAACCAAAGGTCCAGCTCCCATTTCATAATGCTATCTGCTCCTCTGAGCCAAAAGTAATGTCATGCAAGAGTTTCTGCATGACTGTGATTTCTGTATTTCTGTGATTTTTCAAAGTGCTATTTAATTAATAAAGACATACTTGAATATGGAGCACAGAGCAGTACTTTGAAAATTATTGTGATATAAAAGCAATGTAAAGACATGATAAAATGTGACAATAGCATGTGTTCCTTTTTTTGTCACAGACTTCTAATTACTCAAATTGTTTCAAAACAATTGTTTTCGGTTGTAAGTTATTTCCATTATAATAATTATAATTCCATATATAGGCTTTAGAGCTGTAGTTTATTTGACCTAGAAAAGCTGAAACCAGTCACCTAAGGCAAAAACTACTTCTTAATTTCCAGTGCCTTAAGTTCTGCTCAAAGCACTAATCCATTGTTATTCAATGTTACATGCTTTAAAAATTTGTTTGTAGAGAGGGATCTATTAGCTCCATGTTTACTTCTTGCTCCACACATTACTTTAGCTAGGTAGGATTTCCTTTTCTTCCATTGTATAGCACCTACACACCCTGGCTCTAGTCTCTCAGAATCACTGTACAGCAAGAAAAATTGTGTTTATAAATATGGATCTACTTTATAGTCAAAACATTATGACAGGAGCTTCTAAACACTAACTATTTCACTGAATTAAAAGTAAATTAAAAAAAATCTGTTTTGATAAATTTTCAGTTAGTAGTTTTACCACACTAACAAAACTAAACTCTCAACTACTTTATATCTGAAATCATGGAAGAAAACTCTATGGTTTGGTAGAAGTAAACATTCATTTGCAACAAACTCAACTCAATTTGCTCAAATTTGGGCAATTATCATGGTATGTGGTCTACAAACTACATGAGAATGGATAACAGGGTAAACTCATGGAGACAGATACAGATAATCACATGATACAGGTGATCACAGTAACATGGTTGGGTGTTTCCTTGTATATTTTCTAAGTGTCAGGAAAATAGAAAACTTAAAAATTAGGGAAAAAAATGACAAACGAGTAATTGCAACTACAGCAGCAAAAACATGGTAATCTTGGGCCATGTTTTCTTCAGTATAACCTTGTTCATGTGTCTTGCATGCATGTGAAAATGTGTATTTCTCTCTCAGGTTTCCTAGTAATGTCTTAGCATCTGAGGAAAATAAAACCTAATAATGCTCTACAGGCAAGTAACCAGCACTATCTTGCTATGTCTGAATGTCATGTTGTCTTTTCTTCAGGGTATGAATTTGTAACCAGTTCTCAGCCATGCCAACTCAAAACCTGCACATTAGTTACACAGAACAAAGCCAAACCTGTGACTATGTGTATCCATGAAAAAACTTATGCATATTTCAGTGAACATTTGGTATTTGAAATTCTTTTATTTCTGTTTATTATGAAGCTATTTTTTTGTTACCAAGAGGTCTTAATTCATCTTGTAAATAATTCTACTTTAATATAATCCCATGGTCTGTACCTCTATGTCATAACTTCCTTTTCTGAAGGTAAAAATACTGAATATATTACGTGTTTATGACAAAATTTACATATTTTGCATAATCTGCATTTTTTTTCTGTATTTGTATTACTCCTTTTTTTCAATTTCCTGGATAGTCAGGATTGGTCTTTGTATCTCAGAACTACCTTTGTTCCAGTTATTAAGAGTTAAAGTGCTGTTTGAGTGACAAACTCTAGTTGTACAGAAGATCTTAGAAAGTTCTCGGTGCAAAGGAATATACCCCAACCAAGCTGAATCTACTTTGTAAGAGTCTGCTCCCAGAATCACCACCCACTTTTAAAAATGGACTAGTTTTTCTTTAAATATTTTAGTAATTTGTCCTCCTTTGCAGAGCCATTCATAGGTATTCTTTGCTCTTCATGAAGAAATGAGTTGGCACTGACAGAGCTACAAACCCAGCCCTGCTGTGCGTCCTTCCTCTTTTATTTTCTCTACACTGGCCTCCTTCCAAAAAGGGAACATTATTTGGCTGCAATATGAAAGGCTTTCTTATTTAGCTGGACCTGCTCTTGCACTGTTCTCTGATATTGTGTAAAGCTCAGGTGTACTATCAGTCACTTGGATCTCTTTTACTTCACTTGTGCTAGCTGTCAGCCACTCTTTTTTGCCAAATATGGAGACTAGCCCAAAACAAATCACAGCTCATGTTTTTAATTCAGTGACATGACTAGTGTGATTTCCAGCTCTATTCAATATTGGCCAGAGGCCAAGTGCACCAACCTTGTTACAAACTCCTGAAAATTGGGGTTTGTAATGGAAGTGCTGACGCAGCCCCAAATATTGGCATGAAAAGCACAACTATAATTATGCAAGGACAGATGGGCAAGAATAACACATGATTGTTCAATGCAGGAAAAAGCTGCTCTCAATCATCTCATACATTTGAGAAAATTACTTTGGAAAAGGAAAGTTTAAAATGCTTAAGTACTGAAAGAAGGTGAACAGAAGACCACGGTTCATCTCAATATTCCTATTATGGCATTCACAGCTAAATAAGAGTTTAAATTTCTCAGGATAAGGACTGTGCTAAGTATAGCCGTTGTTTCCTGATGGTCCGATATTAATTATTGTAGAAAAACAAAACAGAAGAAACTGGATCCAAACTCTGAGAGAAGTAGATATGGATATGCTGCCTCAGGCACTTTTTTTTTTCTAGGTTATAGCGTGTTTTCTAACTTTACACTGCCTTTCAGCAAGTCATTATTTTACTAGAATTAAACTAGTCACACACTGTGACTAGCCCTGTCAACCTGTTAAAGGGAGTAGCAAATATGTAGATAGACAGACAGAGAGGTGTGTGCGCACACTTGTATGCACAGAGACAAACAAAGGGACGCATTTCTTCAGTTGTTTGGGTATTTGTGTATGTACATTCAGTCACACAAACTTGAACTTACTGTATGGAGACTTAAAGTAGCCTCTGAACATACTTAAAAGGACATTTATGTAGAAGGTCAAAAAACAAACCCTTTCCCAAAATCTGAAATTTGTTAGGAGTTATGTTTTTATACTATGAGCTTTCTGAAAAATCTTAGCATGAATCACCTTGCCTGCAGTAAATAAAAAATCCTAAAAAATAAAGAGAAAGGAAAAGAGTTTTTTGAGAAAAAGAAAAAAAAAAACTGAGTCAGTCTTTAAACAGTGGGAGCTAAAATCCTGATTTCTTTTTCCTTTTTCTAAATAATTTATATTTTAAAAAAACACATCTCTGAAAAGTAAAAGCATTTAAAAATAAATAAATGCATATATACCTAAAATCTTTTTAAGCATAGTAATGTAGATGAACAAGGTGTATTGCTTTTAGTGAATAAGATGGAAAGCTACCATAAAAATTGGTAAGAGAGATTTCAGGTCCTGACTTCGGGATTTAAGAGTCAGTCACATCTGTTGCAATGGTTAGATGATTGCTTATGGTGTGATTATGTGTGAACAGTATGAAAGAAATATTAACTTTTCAGCTTGGAGGAAAAATTAAGATGAATCTGAGTTTACTGTTCTCTACTACCTGTTTCATAGCCATCCTATTTAAATGATGGATACTTTATTTTTGATACAGTCCTGACCTCAGTGAACTACATTTCTGCTGGATGTGGAGCTATAATCGTTGGCCTGGGATGTCCAATGTAATCTGTTAAGACTGAGTCTTCCATCCTAGATGTGGCCTAGACTGATGGTTCGAAGCAGAAAGGATCTTTAAATGCTGAAACTGGGATGCCACTTCTATCTGTCAATGAATGCATACTACTGTTCAGAATGTGTATTCCTACATATGCTAGTCTAAAGATGATGTACAAATATTGCATGTTACCACATCCTTGTATGAAAGAAAGGAATAATTTTCAGAACTTGTAATTAAACAACAATGAAATTTGCTCCCAAGTTAGACACTTTTCGTTCATATAGTATCAATGAATGGTAATGAAGCAAGACTGAATCTCCTTCTTTGTTTTCAATCACATCTATAAATCATGCAACAGTACCCAGCCTTGACACAAACAGATGAAGTTCCCAGTAAAGTTAGTGGTCAGTATGCTTCTTTAGACTGGAATTTAATTTGACCCTTAAATCATTGCATCTATAGATTTTTAAAATATATTCATGTTAGTTGCATACCTGTTGGCAGACAGATTTCCTATAGCCCCATAGCCACAGGGTAGTATAGAAAGGTCTGTAATATTAAATAAAATCGGCAGGCAAAAGGAATGACTCCACAATTGATAGACTGCACAATCATTAAAAAGTTGGTAACTTCGCTGTAGAATGAAGAGTACAAGCTGCTGCCTGTTGAAACTAAAACAGTCAGAGAAAGAGATAGAGAGTAGAAGTTCAAGACTTTTACCTGACAATGAATCCATTGATTCATCAGTGTGTGACTGTGTCTTAAGCAGAGATTTCATCATTACCACTGCCTTTAGACCTTTTAAAGGAAAAGATATCTCTGATAGGGTGGTTCAGCACAAGTTGGGATGAAGAATCTAGCTGGCTGGTGCACACTGAGGACAGAAGAAAATTAGTAAAAGCAAGAAAAAAAATATAGACCTAATTTCTTCCCACCAATTTCATTGGACATCAATTAAAAAACATGTATACTAAAGCAACAGGATTTGGCTTGGCAGATAACTAAGCTACGGACAACGAAATGAAATCTATTTATGTATAACATAATATTCTGACAGTCATGTGCCTAATTCTAGTTCTGTTGTCTCTATAAAGACATCCCTGATTTACCCATGTGTGTGTACAGCATGTGTGTGGTGTCTTTTTTAACAATATTTACTGTTACATTGGGAACAAAGGTAGTATATCCATTCAAAGATTGCATAACCATCCAAAGACAGTACATAAAAAATTGTCATTTAAGCAAAGCTGATCAAGTGTTGGAGGACTCTTGCTGGATGGTGAACTCTTGGTCAGTAAAAGAGACGCAAAGGTGAAAACTAGGATGGCATGTAGTTTCCACTTGTTATTGAAATCGTCAGTAAAAGAACTGGAAAGTGCTTAACTAGCTTGTTTAGGATTCTGAATAGCATCAAAGAAGGGACTGTAAAGGCAGATTTGAGCTCTAGAGGAGAGCTTGGATAGCCACTTTATCTCAGAGTGCTACAGTGAGGTAGATTGAATAGTGCTCCTGAAAATGGGAGAATTTCTCTCTTATTGTCTAAGGATCATGCCCAGAAACTACCATGCCACAAATCCCTACACAGAATCCTGACAGATACATTCAGGCAACCCTTCCAAGGTAATGGTATAGGCAAAAATAGGCAAATAGAGTAATGTGTTTAAGATGATATAGGTCTTTAACTTTGTGAGTGTCATATAAAAGAGCACGGTGGGAGGGGATCATAATATTTTTAAAAGAACACTTTCTTTGAGTAACATTTATAATGTTAAGCTTTAGATATTATTCAGAACTCACAGAAATAAGTTAACAGGCTGCACTGTTAGTTTATCTTAATATTTTTACTGAGACTAGAACTATTTATCTTTATCACAGATCCATACCATACTGACAAAAAGGCACTTTCCTTCCTGTCTCAGTGTATGAGTATTCAGAGTCCTTAAAGCAATTGAGTTACTTTTGTCATGCAAATTAATAAAGACTGATGCTGAGATCACAGAATGCTTTTCACACTATTTCAGACGACAACCAAAGTCCAAACATGAAGAGAAAATAGCTTGCTTCTTGGTTATGATAGGTTTCCTAACAGATTACTGTAGTCTATCAGATATATTTTTACAGGCTATATACTTGAAACTTATTATCTTTATGCTAAACATCTGGGGTTATAAATATTTACATATCACTGAGAGAATGTGCATTCTTATCTAATAAATATGTGTACAATAAGCTGTATGTTAGAACTAAGCAGCTGATTTTCTGTATTTAGACATACACACAGAATATTTAATGAATATCAATATAATTACAAGCAATTATTACTTCATATATAGGGCACTTTATTAAATATCTAGGACCAAATTGTGATAGCCCTGTTTAGACTGAACAGTGTCATACCCCATCAATGACAGCACACGGATGAAATTGCAGTAGAATGGCATGCTATTCAGCATAAATAACACAAAAACCCCATAATTAGACTGTATATACAATTAATGCCTATCTTAATTTCTACCAGCTTGATACAGATAATCATATGTTGGCCAGTTAAGTTTTTCTTTCTATTATAAATTCACTTACTGGGCTTTTTCATTTATTTATGAAATTGTGAAATTCTCGTTGTATGTTAAACTCCAGTGCTGCCATAGTGTGTTTCATTGGACCAAATAATTAACAAGCATGGTCATTTAAAATGGAAATGATACAAAAAACCCACCCAACTGGATAATTTTTTTTAATTAACCTCAAGCTGTCAAAGATTGCAGTGTACTGAAGCCAATGTAACAATATTATTTGTTTTCTAAATCATGTTTTTAAGGACTTTTTTTTTTTCCTATTTTCTACACTGTTATCTGGTTAGAAACATTTTTCTCAGCACTGGTATCAGACAATCTTCATATACATCAACTTTGACAGAACTAAGTGGGTAATTCTTTTACAGTGTTGAATTTTCCCAACACTGCTAACACAAATATTTCCCATTAATCTCAAGAATGTAGAAAAGTACCATTTTTGCAGCTTTCTTCACTGCATAGATTTTGCTGCTGAAGAGCAGGGGGAAAAAACTCCAACTTTCTGCTTTCCTTTTTTTGCTACTAACTTTCTCCCCCTTCTTACTATTGCAAAATTCTTTGTACACCAGAATTTTTGCCTTTCTGTCAGAGGTCCTATTAATTATGTCATTTGAACAGGAGGATATTTATAACACATTCCAAAACTATTCTGTTTTGTGTCTTGTATGGGGCACATAGCCCAACAAGGGTGATGAGTATGTGGGTGGACGTGCATAATGAAAAATCTTTCCAAAGAATCTAAATGTATTCATTACTAATTAGTTTAAGGATGTTCATTCTTAAGGAGCCTTATGAATCTAAGTGTCAGAAGTTGAAATGTTGTCTTGAGAACAAAGTCATGAAATGAATAACGACAAATACTCCACTATAAGTTTTAGAAAATACTGACTGTGGAGAACAAATTATTTATTAGAATTGCTTAAGGTCAAAAAGATAGATATCTACTATAGTACACATTTTCAAAAAGAACTTAAGACAGGTTTTAAGGTAGAAATTCTGAATTCCGTACAGGTAACTTTCAAAGCAACTACCTACAAAATAAATTTAGTAAATGTTTAGAGAAATTCTGTAATAGCAAATGTTTTTCTAGCCTACTGGACTTCTTTGAAGTTTGATTATAAAGTAAAATAAAATTATCAATTTTATTAGTGGATTGAAAATTTAATGTACTTCTTGTCTCATAGTGTCATAGATGATAAACCTAGAAAATGCTCCAAAGAATGGATGGATCATTAGGAGTGTGTCACAGCTTCTAGATGTGGTGAGGTTAAACTTACAGATCTTCAAACTCAAAATATAAGTCTGAGACAGCATAGGAGAAAGATTTGTAAAATCAGTGAAGGTGAACTGAGAATAATGAGCTTCCATTGTCCACTACAGGAAAACAGGGACACCTATTGAAATAGCCAGGTAAACAGGTTTAAAACAAACAAAAATATTTATAAATCATTAACTCAAATATTCTAACACAGAATATACTGACTTAAATTGCACATGCATACCAGAACCTCTCAAGAATGGGCTTAAAAAATAAGTAGAATGGTCCATAAGAAGTTGGTAAGCACAATGACCAAAATTTAACCTTTGTTAGAAGAAACTGGGTTGGTAGTGAATTGCAAATTTTGATAGAAAGAAAAGTTCAGTTCTTTGGCCTCCCTGTTCTTGTTTTCTCCATAATTCTCTGCTGGTCATGACTTGCAGTGGGCTTAGGGAGGCCATTTTTAAATTAAGGTGTGTCTGCTTGTTTCTGCATGCCTGTGTAATGTATACTTGAGCCCTGTCCTAATCATTGCTTTTTAAAATGGAAAATATCTATGTGAATTTCCTTCTGTCAAATCTGTGAATTGCTTCAGAGATGGTGGCTGAATTCAGCCTGTGATATAGGAATTTGCACCCTGTTGATCGCAGTTCCTATTAACATTTTAATGTTTAATGACACAGTCATCCTATCTGTCACATAATTCTTGCCCATTCTTATACTATTCTCTTCTTCTCTTTGTCCACCTCATGGAGTAATGTGAATAAATTGCTACAGGACTAGACATTTTTAAGCCTTTTTATCAGGTCATATCACTCTTGAGCACTTTCTACACAAACAATCTATTTCTTAAATGCATTACTCCATGAAAAAAAAATATATTTTTTTAAAATAGCATAAATTATGAGGGGGCAGAGAAGGAGGTTAAAACTTCTCACTATAACTATTATGCAGATATCAGTGTTAACGTTAAAATGTTTTAACTGAACAGTGCAAGAAGACAGATGGCTGATGAAAATACATTTTTCCATATAAGTTGTCATCAGAATACACTGCAGGTTGAAAGGAATTACATTCTTTTCTTCTTTTTTAAGTAAATGGTGTTTAAGAGAGTATACTCGAGTGCCAAATTCTGCCCTAAGTCATGATGATATACACTCAATATTTACCCTGTATTCACAGAAGAATTATTTTCCAAATTAAATCTCATGTTGTTTGAACACATCTCTGAAAGCCCTGTGAATATAAAAAATGCATTTCTCTAATTTTTTTTTGAGATATGTGTGATCTTGCGATCTTGTTTATTGTTAAGGATGATGATAATAATGTCCTTTGGAAGGCCACTCTAAAGATGTGAATGTAAATGGCTCTACAACAATTTATTTTTGTGTTGTTTTATACATTACCTAATGTTTGTATTTCTGTATTGAGTTCATCTTGTCCCCAAATATATCCATTCATGGAATAGGTTCAAGGCTTTTCCAAAGGCCATCTCAATACATTTGATTACTAAGTGCTTCTATAATTAGGATACAAAATAATTAGAAGTTGGTGATCAAATTTCAAAAAACCAACACCAGGAATTACATTTATCACAGATAATATGAGGAAGCAGTTCACAGGAGTTTTTGAGACCTTTAGTTTGTCTTCAGGAGTTGTACACATCCATGTCTTAGAACTATTTTCACAAATGTAGTTGAAACAACTGTATTCAAATGTCATTCAAAGTATCTATTAAAGACACAAATAATTGAAATATAGCAGAAATATCAACATTTATACCAGACAAAATATGTAACCAATTTCCGTAAACAACCAAAGAAGGATGCTTTGTAACCCTATTGTACATTCTGCTTTTGGTTCTGCTGTTCATTAATTGGTTAGTATTTTTATGCTATTCTTTAATATAAACAAACTTTTAATTTCATGAACCCATTTTCTCATTTTTAGGAGGTTTCGTAAGGAGGAAATAGTTTTATTCGACAAATTAAAACAAGACCATTAACTTTTTGGGAGGAAAAACTACTAAGTAAACTTCACGTAACCTTTATAAAAAAGGAGAAAGAAAACTATTTGATTGAACATCTTCCAGGTTATATTTGGCAATCTATAAATACATGGTAGTTCTACTGTGAATGTTTCATTTATATAAAATTGTATGCATGGCTTGCCATCATCAATCTGGGCTGCTACAATCAAATCAAACATATTTAGTTGATGAGCTCCTGGAAGAAAATACAGTGCTTATATGTTGAAGTTTGAAATAAAAGAATTCATTCTAATCACATTTGAAAGATTGTTAGTTTTGCTAGGAAAGAAAGGTCTCATCCTACCTAATCCTGAATTATTATACCAATTTCTCTGTCTTTCCTCAGTAGAATATCAGACTTTGCCAGGCTTTGAAATAGCTTCAGGTTTTGTTTATGTCTTCCTGACAGGACCCTCATCTTTCTTTAGATGCCCAGAACATGGACTTTGTCGAGTTAAGCTGATGACATGACCTTGCTGGCCAGAAATTCATCACTAAAGAAAAGGAAATGTTTTCACCTGGAAATGCTCTCACCTGAAGCAGACGAGGGTCCAATCTCAGAAAATTCAGTTAAATTATTTATAGTGGAAACAAATTATCAAAGTAGAAATCTTTTTCAAAGATGTTATAGTACCTCTCCATTAATGGAGCCTTTTGGCACTATTTACACATTGAATAGCTATCTTCTAGTTCCAAGCCCATTTGCACTTGCAAAAACATATGCTTATTTTAATGCCACTTCTTATTTTTCTTTCCCTTGGATGAATAGTGTCAGTCCATTAGAAAGCTAATGGACTGACACTTTTAATTCAAAAAGTAGATGTTTAGAGGAGGGGTGTCCCAAATGGCAACGACGGAAATCAAATACCTCTCTGCTTGTAAGATACCAGCTACAGTGACTACAACTATACTTTAAATCAACCAGAGTTGTCACCAGCATATTGTTTTGGTGTAAGAAGGCACATTTTCATGTTTTCTTCTGGTTTTATACTCTGTATGATTTTTTAATCTCTTTTAAATTTTGTCCTATGACCTCAATGACATATGTTGCCACTGTATATTTGCAGGGACTAATTTCTGTCATTGGTTTTTCATTGCCTGTCAATTTAGGAAAACCAATGGGTGAATCTTTTCCAACTTTGCATAGGCAAGGATTTTTTATGTAATCACCAAATTGAATCACAGCTGTATTCCACGGGGACTGAATTATAGACCTTATCTATGAGGAATACTGAAATGTGAGAGTTTGTATTTTTAAATGATCTATTTCTAGGAGGTGTTATAATTTTTTTCTGCTAATATTTGGGTAATTCAGTTGTTTGTCCTTTATACCTTTGCAGTGTCTTGACATAACTGAAAGGTTTACTCCCTGATAGACAGGTAAACTTTTCTGAACTCCAAGGATTCAACTCTTTTCTGACACATTTTTTTCAAAGCCAATTAGAAGTATTTTCTTTCTCATTTCTTTACTTTGCATTCAAGATGTTTTGCTCCAGGAGGTGCTGGTTCATTTTGATCACAGTAAGGAAGGCTCCCAAGAGTGTGTAAGGTAGTGTTTAATGCAATGTATTAGAGTTAACACTGTGAGAAGTGAATAACACAGATAATCTTACATCTTTTAAAATGGTGGGATCATAGGGCATCATAGCCCCAAACAGGACTCCCATTCATACAGAACACCCTATGTAGACCTCATCCATAGCAGAGATTCTTCCCTTCTTGTCTTTCAAACTATTATAACATTTCTGTTACATGGAAACAGCTCTATTTATCACATCTACAGTCAAATAAAAATTAATGTTCACATGAGAACTTCTTGCTGTGTTGTTAGATGAAGGCAAGGGCATGCAAGTGGTGTAGCTGTTGGTATTCAGGGAAGGAAGCCCACAGTCCTCCTGTAAAGTGAGCTGGTTGAGGTTATAGCTGAGGGGTTTGCACAACACAGCACTGGTCCGAAGACCACATCGCACCTGTGCCTGCTCAGGGTGACTGTTATGTGTACGACTTACTCCTCACTGTTGGAGTTGCACACAAGCTCATTGCACAAGGTCATTACTGATTCCAGGGGAGCAGAAGAGACTGGCTTCTCTTTATATTGAGTGGAGAAGTGATTATCTTGGTTGTTTACCTGAATGAAATATACAGACTATAAACATTAAATCAGAAAAACATCCCAAATGAACAGAAACTAGCAAAAATAAAAAAAAAGACATAAAAATGATAAATGGTTAATTGGCTATTAAATAAGTCAGAAACCCTGGGAAGGTGTAAGGGAAGAGTTTTACAATTCTGATACTTGGTAACCATAAGTAAACTGATCACAGAAGGCTTTTTTCAACAGGATTTGTAGGAGTGAGGAAACAAGACAAAACGTGCTTTTGTTATTGGGCTGAGAAAAGATGACAGAGGATCAATTAAGAATTTATCTCAGATTTTTATAACAATGGCTAAAGCTGATAAATTGGAAGTTGCAAGCAAAGAATGGAAACCCATGAGAACTTTGAAGCAGTTAAAACAGTTGTTCTTGCTAATTTTATCTGGTATTTAAGACAGGACAGAGATGCTATTTAAGGACTGAAAGGAGACTTGTTTACATTAATGCATTTTTAGAATGAACTGGTTTACCACAGAAAAGCAGGCAAGACAAGTTTGAGGCCCAACATGGCAGCCCCCAATTGGTATGATGCGATGCTGAGTACAGAGTTTTCCTGACCCAGGATTAGCACTCACATACTCAACTGTAGGGCAAAATATTGCTGTTGAGTAACCTACAGAGTATTGTGGATTTTAATAATGGGAAGCAGAATTAGAGACTGATGATGAGATAATGATTAGTTGCTGCTTGTATAATCTCATTATAAGGATCATTGTCTTATTGATTAATAAAAATTGCATACTCTGCCAGCAATGCAATTAAGATAATCATTAAAAAGACATTCTGAAAAATAACTACAGTTGATATATTTAACATTTTTTTTTATGAAACAGCAACATTTTAAAAAGCAGCATTTTGCTTGATGGTTTTCACCTATCTATTTTGTGCCAAAAATGAGAAGGCAGTAGCAAAAACGTTTGAACTGATATATGGCCAAACTTACACCAAATGTTTCTTTAGCACATGTTGCCGGATATTCTGTAGATTTAGACATGCAATTAAAATATCTATTTTGTTCTTCCACTGGATGTATTTCTTGAAGCTTCTCACTGAAGGTGCACCAATCACTTTATTGTAGGATGTCAGAGATGCCCAAACAGAATGAATATTCTCCAAAATACACACACAGTATTTTCACCTTGTGAATGCTTAGAAATTATGATTGTGTTCCTAATGGCAGCTGTCTGAGGTGGTTTTTTCCATTCTTTTCATGAAGAAAGAATAATCTTTCATCTGTTGCACCAGGAAGGAAGAAACAAAATACAGACATCAGACATCAGCCAAGACAGTAGTGTAAACTTGAATCTTTGATCAATCTGGATGTTGAATAGAAAGTCTTACTAGAATAGTAGCCTTAGTGCTGCCTAATAGAAAGAGGGATTAATGATAGGACTAGATTCTGAAAATAAAAGGAGGAAAAGACTGCATAGGGTGTACTAAACTGAGAGAGAATCATTCACAAGAGGAAGAATGAGAGGATGTAGACTCTGAATTTCAGATTGTCCTTTAGTATGATGGATTTCACAATTTCAGTTGCTTTATACATCAAATCCTATATTTCAAGGGCTTAAATACTCAAGCAGCATAAATGATAACTGTAAAAACTACTAGCATGATATGTGCCCAATAAGTATTTACATGTAATGAAAAACAGTAATAGAACAAAAGAAAAATTGTTCAAAGCATAAACAACTCTCCATGTGCAAGAAAGGATGATTCTTTACTGGAAAATCAAGTTCTAAGTAGCCTCAATAAAATTATCGAGCAGCTACCTATCACAAAACTTTTTATTTTGTTTTAAACCTGTAATAAAGATTCATAGTCTGTGGGACTCATGTCTCATCTGCATTTAGTTGTCCTTGTGTATAAAATTACATGAGTCGGTTGCCTAATCTCCTGTTACAGCCAGGAACCCCTGGTCAGTGTAGTCAATGAAGTTCAGTGGGGTCACATTTTTGCAAAGAATGGAAAATAACTATGTAGAGAGTATTATACCTGAGACATGGGCTCAGGCCAATTTTGGAGCTTATAAATAGGAAAATATTTCAGGAAGAACTAAAAGACAAGACACAAGTAATGTTCAATCTGAGAGACATTGTCATACACTGTATTCTGTTCAAACTCTTCAGCCTTATCAATCAGCAGGGCTCATTAGCTTTAACGTTGTGGAAAAAAAAAGGCTTCTTAAATGAAGTTTATAAAGGTGGACAAGTTGGATTTTTGTAATAGGTTCCACATCTTTCTGCTGCTGACACTTGAGTAGAAAGCTCAGCCCTACCCAAAAATTTTTCAGTCTGTATTCTCATGAGAGTATAAGAGCGATTTTACGCAAAATAATCTCTGTACTCATGCAAGTAGAAAAGGCCAAGTATATGCACGCTATCTGTGTCCCTCTCTCACATTCTCTGTTTCAAAACTAAAATGCAAGTAGCTTGCTGAATTACACAAAGCAAATAAATTGCTAGAAAAGAATAGAACCTGAAACCATAGATTATTTTGTGCTTGCTGTAACCAACAGACAGTTACCAAGTCTTGAAATTACTGAGGCTTCTTAGAGCACATACACATCAGTAGTTCAAGAGTGCTATTTGGAGAAAGGCATTAAGGGAGCCTGCATCTTTGGCTCCTTTGTGCTTCATTTCTTTCTTATGTGTCTCTCTCTTTGTAGGGGAAAACAACATGATTAAGCAAGTATAACTGCCCCTGAACTACTGGTTTTGTTCAATATGTTTGATTGTCCTGCAGTAGATGGTAAGTTACTGCAAAGGCTGGTTTCACAAGGCAGATTACTAAAACTAAGAACAAGTGGGCAATATTGAAGATTATAAAGTTATTACTCTTTCACTATAGTCAAAGTCTTTCAGACAGTAAGGAGAAAATATCAAAGGCAGAGAAGAAGGAAAGTAGTTCAAAATACAAATGAAGATTTATTTTTTTTTTTTTTTGCCAAGACTGTCATCATTGACACTACCTCTGTAGGGAAAGGTTTTTGAAGTTCTATGACTAGCAGAAAAATAATAATCTTTAACTTTCATGAGTATAAAATATATCATTCAAAATATCTAAATGTGGAAAATTATATTCCTCTTCTCAGTCTTAAAAAAATCACTGTAATGAACTTGAACCCTTGTCATAATTCCTTGATGACTTTAATGTGAGGTTATTCTCAGTGTCAAGCAGCCATCTCTCAGTGAAAAGCCTAAGCAGTAAAAAATGTATTTTAATAATGCAAATTTACCCCCAAAAAACATGTGAAACTATAACACCTTGTACTAAAATCATTTTTATATATTTACAAAATGGTATCAGTTGTCACTTCCTCTGTCTCATATCTGTACCAATGAGCTTCTCAGGAAGATTTTTGATACAGCTTTTTCCCCACACAGACATTTTATAAACTGGCAGAAAATGAATGGAAAATAGAACTAGATATTTGGAACTCATGAAAAGATTGTATCAAGTTTGCATGTCCTTTAGAGATGTTTCTTGCTTATTTTAAAATTATCAGTGGGCAAGAAGTACTCATGCATATACTTTCAGTACAGACAATAACCAGAGTCTTTGAGTAGTGAGCTTTTAGCTATGATTTATCATAAATATTAATGGCATTTTTTTCTCTTTCACCATAGTATCTGACAACAGCAATTTTTACCAGTGTTTTACTAGGCTATAAAAAGTCAAACACTTTTCTTTCTTTTTCACTATAGAACCTCTCAATTAATTTCTCAACATCGTGGGTTTTCCTCAAGCTATGCATATTACATTGACCAACTCAGAGTAACCACTGCTTATGAATATTTGAGATCTGAAGGGAATTAATTTGTTTTAGAAAAATGTAGTTCCTTCTAAATCTTGGGAATTCATTAGAAATCATTACTTATTTTCTGTTTTCATGGGTCTTTCTTGAAGTTCTGTGCTTGAGAACACCAGGTGTCATTTAAAAAGAACCAAAAGAGTTAAAAAAA
>VXBZ01009453.1:21506-46890 GCA_013399135.1 Heliornis fulica
GCCTGTGGCCTATAGTTATCGTCTCTGTGCATTTACATTTCAATTGGAAAAAAAGCCACTTTCTCTTTGTCTTCTCTGATTAACATTTTGAAGCTCTGTAATTTTCTTGCTGCTCAGAGAAACAAAGCACCAAGGCTCACAGAGAAAACCCATTCAGCAAGATATAAATATTTGCTATTCAGAAAATCTCAATGAGGGTTTAGTTATTTTAAACTAAAAAAAGAAAATTACTAATAATGATTGGTTTCAGCTAATGAAATGCTTTTATGCAAATATGTGAACCCTAAATATGACCTGGAAACAAAAGACTGCTTAACAGTTACTATTAAGCAATACATTAGGAGATCAATTAAACAGAACTCTTTCTAATGAATAAGCTGTACAAGAGTTGCTATGGAAACCTGGAAAGAGAAAGCCCTAGAATGATAATTTGCAATTTTAAGAACATAAAGTATTAGAAATCTGCTAGTGGCTGGCTGGAAAGTCATATTCCAAAGTTTAAAAGTGTCTCAGAAACATTGTCTCAAAAGAGAGAAGGGAAGTAGAGGAATGGGACCATGATATTCACATCCAAGAATGACATAAAAAAAATTATAAATGGAATATTTTGTCTAAATGAGAAGTTATATCATTCCAAAGTGGACCATCAGAGGGAGCTAGGAGTTGCAATTTTTCCATGGAAGATCATTTATGACAGTCTAGAGTGAACAGTCTCCCTCACAAAAGAAAAGAGAGACACCATGGCTGAAGAAGGCTCATCAATACTTGGTTCTTTAACAGGCTCATGGCATTGCTCTATTTTTAAAAGGTGTATTACAGACAATTACATGACAGTGAATCCATAAAATTAACAAAACAAATTGAAAATTTGAGATTGGAGAACACAAGGGCCGAATAATTCAGAAAATTGTTTATATTTATTCTTTAGCATAAATTATTTTTATTTTAAAACACGAGGGAAATATGCAAAGTTTGTGGGATAAAGGATTTTTAAAAAAGAATCTGTTACCACTGTTCGCCCTCGGTGTATGTGTTAAGCAAAATTTAGGATTATGTTTCAGTTCTTTGGCTTCAAGTTACTACAATTCTAATGGTCCTCATTAAGTCTGATCACATGGTGGAAAAAAGTGTTTAATTTTTCCCATTAATGGCAATAATAATATAATGAAACCTTTCAAGACTAAGCTGAGACTTGGAACAACAAATGTGCTTTTAGACTGATACTGTTCTAAATGCTTAATCGGAAGTTGGAAATCTACTGTTTCTAATCTGGACTTTAATCCGTATTCAATGACTATATTGAATTTTAAGAGGCAGAAGCCTGTGCTGGAATCTAAATTGAGTGGTCAGAGTAGCAAAGAGAAACTTGGGCTTAGGGAAGTCTAAAGCTGAAATTCAAATGTTAGCTGCCCCTGCTACTTAAACTCAAAGACCTAAATAATACTTTGTGGATGAGGCGGTCATGTCTTGTCCCACTCCAAAATTCCTGCCTACCCACATATTCACTCAAAGTGACTGCAGGGTCTGTGCAACTCAACGTTATTTTCTGGAAAAGTAGCTAGTATTTATGGATGGTAGTAGTGTTAGAAGACAAACCAGCAAATAAAATGGTTGTGGTTTAGCTCCAGACAGCAGCTGGGCACCATGTGGCCACTTGCTCATTCCCCAAACTCTATCAGCAGGATGTTTATATTAGTCCAGCCAATAGAAGAAATAGTCTCATTGTACCCTTATTATGACCCTAATTTATCATAGTTAAACAGAAATAAAAACATACACATAAGCAGTTAGAGTTATTACAGCGTATTTAAGAGCTGAGGATGAACCCAACCTTTGCTTAATTTTTCAGTATCATCAGAAGGGAGAAACAACTGATATATTTCACAAATATTTTGTGAAACACATAAAGTTACTGTTTGTTTTACTATCCCAAATGTTCAACAAAACCTTTTCCTAACTAATTTTTAAAACATCTCAAAACTTGTTTTGTTAATCCTACTGGTCAATGACTGCCTTGCTCCTGCTCAGTTATCTGGTATCTTCAAAAGAAATAGTCTTCTTAAATACTGCCTGTACCAGTTTAGGTCTACTAGCTTGGATATGTATTTGTATGTTAGGGGTGATGATTACATTGCTATTAAATACTTCCTCTGTAAAATGATTACATATATTTTTGTTTGGCATCCAGGAGCATAACATCTACCAGATTTCCCAATCTTTGGGAAGACCAGATAGGGCTATGGGAAAGTTTTGAATTATATTCTCCTACATTCTACTTCTCTTTAAGGTAATTCAAAGAAATAACATTAGGTTTCTATCTAAAAAATGTTTGTCTATGATATTTAATTTAAAAATATATATAATGGAAAAGAAAAATATTGTTATCAGAATTTCTAAGGACTAGATGATTTATACAAAACTTTTAGGAGAGATATGTTATTCAGTAGATTATAATGGTTGCATTTATTCCTGTCTTTTCACATGTCTGAAGGAGATCACACAATACATAATCTCACAGAAAGCAGTGTTTACAATGACATACATTTTCTTCCTGAACTCTTTTCATACTGCACTGACAATTTCTACTTTCAACAGAATAGAATTCTTCATGTCTACAGCCACTGGAATTACTCTCCGATATTATGATAAATGTTATATTTATTGTAGTTGAGTGTATACTAGGACAGAAATCTCTCTACTCAGGTAAAAAAGATAGTTTATCAGATAGTATACAGAAAAGATTCATAGACTGGCTTCTTTCAATGCAGTTTTCCCAAAATTTAAGAGGTTGATATCTTAGCCATGTGAATCTGTAAAATCTGGCTAAATGTCCTAGTAAATTGCAGAGCAAACTTTTATCTTGGGTACTCTCTCTGAATAGAAATACGAGATTCTTCTATTTGTGTCTTTATGGGAAGTTATCTACTGACATTACTGGGGACAATTCAACCTATTTTTCATGAAATGGTGCAAAATGACCCATGTTGCTGAGTGGAAACAGGGAATGCACGCATAGATGTACATTGAGTATGGGGTAAAAAAAAAAGCGCAAAGGTAAATTAACTCTCAAGATGAACTCGGTGGATCATTGCTGCACATGACATAAACTCATCAGCACTGTGTGTAAGAACAAATCTGTAACTGATGGCTCTTGACTGCCTGTGTAATGTTACTGCTTGGCAATAATATGCCAGTTACTTCAGTTACACTGCTAAGAATCCCTGGTGCCTGTGCCAAAATACATCATGCTCAGTAGAGACAGGCAGGACTCAGGAACACGTGAAAAAGTCCACACAAATGTGGTTATGAGTTAGATACTCCTAACAGCTCTGCATAGTCCCCAAACACAAAGAATAAAGGCAGGAGAAAGGGCCTTCACTCCATACTCTAGCACCTCACTGAGGCACAACTACTTGGTGGAGCAGCTTGTGCTCCTCTCAAAAGATCACAGCAGGAAGCTTTTCTTAAGAGCCTGCATTTAGTCATTAGCAGTAGTGTCAGCAGTAGAGCTGATGAAGAATTTTTCAGTAAAACATGTTTTAAAAAAATCATCAATTCATCAAAACAGGAACCTCTCTGAGAAAGAATTGTTTTTTGACAGATTTGTGAAGAAAAATGAAAGGAAAGGAAACTTTCTTCATATTGAATACTATTTTCTAAGCAATGTATGTTATTAGGATATCAAAATGACTTTTTCTTTGAAAATGTAAGATATAATTTTAAAATGTTTAGTTTCTTTCAAATATTGACAAAAATTATTGTCAATTTTTTTAATTCAACTCTTTATAAATGGTTTATGTACATGACCCTGGTTTTCAAAAATCATGAAGATTTTACAATGGTAGAAAAGACTTTTTTGTTGCAATTTTAGTGACCAGTCATTTCCTAGCTGTCTTTTCTGGAGAGACACAACAATCTAAAATGGTTTTGTACCAATTCTATTGTTGAACAAATAGAGTTCTAAGTTGGCATTATTTCTTCTATTTCATAGAGCTTTTTTACTAGCAGAGAACTTGGCTTCTAACTCTAGCTGTGCATTATTCTCAAAGGAACACAAACACCCACATTTAAGTATGCATATCTCAGAGGAATAGCTTATTCCTAAGCTCGATCGCAGATTTAGTTAAGTTACCTGACTCTTAAAAATCTAGGCTCCGATCTTGATCAACTATTTGAATCATGACTAGAGTTTTCTTTCATCCTACTTATTAACTAATAATAATAATAAAAGAACACCAGATATACCAGAAATAGGACTCCTATAGCAAGAGTTGTAATGATCATGAGCTAGGAGCAGTGACTGTAGTAAACTTTCCTGTTTGCTAAAATGTCTTTCATTATCACGTTTTCTAGTTTCCCATCATCTCTGTGCACTCAGAAGAAGCAATATGACTAGATTTTTAAGAGATCCACGATTAATACATGACACTTTGCCAAAAAAGTGACACAGCTCTTTTACTTGAACAATGCTGTAGTAATCGAGATGTTTTAGAATTATATCTGTGGTGACCATAGGGTTAAAAAAAGAAGAAAATACATTAAAAAATCATATGCCAGAGGGCAGAGGAAGGATTAATGACAGAAGAAACAGAAAGAAAATATTTTAAAAATTTACTTCATTTTTTCACAAATATTTTACAGTGACTAATGAAAGTTATGTATTTCCTATTTACTGAAAATCATTTCTTGTGAGACTCAAGCTGTCAGTCAATCATGAATTCCGTTTAGTAGAGGCAGTACACTGCAGTAGGTGTATCATTATAGCTTGACATTTTTTTCCAAATGTGGAAATGTCATATTTAATGACACAACAAAGCCAGAAATGCTGAATGAGTTGAAGTAGAAATGAGGCACTCAGTTGATTAATTAAAGGGTAGACTAAACGTGTCTATATAAAATAACACCTTTTTATGGTTCTGTCTTTAGCATTCTGAGCACAAGCTTGCATGTGTGTGCTTTGTCTGAGAAGAGTATATTGTTTACTGTCATAGTAAACCAAAATTTTTTCATGGTACATTTCTCTTACTGTTTTTTTTTTTCCCTAGATTTAGCAGGTTGGGGAGCCAATTCAATAGTCATTACTGTTTGTAATAGTGTTCTGATTAATTAAAGGCTGGGCAATCTTTCTTCCTTTGACTGTGTTTATCTCAATTTATTTCTTAGACACAGCACCCACCCATGAGAGGGGAAAAATAAAACATGTTTCATACCTGTAGAAGGTGAAAAGATCTTGCCAAAGAGATGTTATGTGCACTTGCTAGAATTTTTTGCTTTGGAAGGAAAAAGTGTAACCTGATCGAGGGTAAACACAATAGTAATAACAGTTTTGCCATGGCTGCTGGCGCTAAGGTATTGATTCTGTACTACCAGGACTGTTTGAAGTTGCCTATGAGCATTCAGGAAGAAAAAAAGAACCCAACAATTATTGACAGCTTTCACCAGACGTACAATACAAGGTGGCAAAGACATGAAGAAGTGGTCTTTCTCTGTTATTTGGGTGTCAGACAGTAACTTGACACAGGAGCCAGTAAAGCTGCCTTCATTTAATGCCCTTCCAGTTTCGTGAAATGTGATAAATAATTGAAGATCTGTGTTAGCCTAAAAAAATAACCCTTTCCATTTACACATTTCCATTGTCTTTTTAATCCAAAACCGCAATGAAATTCAAACTTTCTGGTAACTGTGCTACACCGGAAGTTGTACAAACCCTTTTAACACCCTTTGAGAGAAAGTATTGTTCAAAAAGATGCTGACAAGGGTCTCTCCCAAGACTGAATTATATGCAAGATAACTTTCCTGTCCAAAGTTCATCTTATTGAGAAGCTTAGGAGTTCTGAAAGGGATTAGGATACTTGACTTGTTTATGTTAATAAAGTTCTTTTTACTGCTTCTAGTATAAATTTTACTGTCAAGCATACACCTATAATTTTACATTTCTCAGAAAATGTTTTGTCAGGAGATCTTGAGATTTTATTTATGAACTACTTTCCACAGAGGAGTTAAATCTAACTGATATGCCCTGCCTCTCAGGATGCCATTAACTCTGTGACACTTCACAGCCTTTGTTAATCAAAATTGCTTTAGCTGACTTTTAGTAAAACACAGGCAGATACAGCCTTCCCTGTCAGTACAAGATCTTGGTACACAGAATTACATTTTCTTGTGCTGAAGCTGGTTTGGAAACTTCATATATTTATAAATTTCATATCTTTAAATTTCTCCCTTACTTTTCCAGCTACAGTTTGCCTCTTAGACTTGGAAGCTTTTCTGTATATCTTTTAATTTCAAAATACAATTGCTGAAACGTAACACTCAGTTTTCACTATCTTCTTTTTATTTGTTATTTCTAAAATAGTACCACCTAAAAAAATAAAAAACCTCCATAAAATATGAAAATATACAAGCCAACTTAAACTTTCTGTTCTGGAAGTGAAATCTGGCTCCTGTGGAAAATACTGCAATACCCCCATGCTTTCCTGAATGTCAATTAGCTGTGTCTCAACAGCATGTTCACCATTGTCCAGACACCTAAATTGCATTCTGGCAAGACAGACTTCTCTGCTTTAACCCAGACAAAGTCCCCAGTGAGAACATCTTTTACTAGCCAAGCATATTCCAAAAAGAAAATCTTCTGTGCACTCCTTTGACATTTTATATTCCAATAAGTATATCAAAATTAAATGGTTCCCAAAATGAATTATCTCCACTTGTGCAATCATATGTAAATACTAATTAACCAGGAAAGACAAATCAATAGAGTTCAAGACCATGTTCTGCATAGAGCTAGTTCCTGATGTCGGTTGATGTTAATATAGGAGAATAAGCAAGTTAAAGGGCCATGTAAGTACCTTACTAGTACTCCGTAGTGTTTACAGTCTGTAAAGTAATGGAATTTCATTCATCCCAGAAAACTCTGGGTATTTTTTTAAACGTAGATTTGGTCTGACTTCTAAATCTACGTTCAAATATTTATGCTTTGTTCCAAATTGTATTCAGTCTATGTTCTTGGACTATGACTTATTACAGCATTAAACCTCATAGATTAGTTTTACAGACATTCTAAAAGTCAACACTGCAGACACCAAATACACGGGATTATAAGGTTACAAAATATGCTTGTAGCTACTAAGGGAACGCCTTTTATACTAAAAGTAAATAAATTGCTCAAAATGCCATTACTAGTGGTCAATCTGAGAGAGAGCAAAGCCAGCGCCTGGGGAAGGGAAAAAGGAACCTTCTACTTTTTTCCTCTGTCAGAAGCCAATTACGGGCTTTTAGATCCCACTGAGCTATCTCTTGTTATCTGTCATCTCACCTGCATCATTTTTTGTTTCCCTTCTATCCAAATGTAAAGCAATTCCAGCATTCAGGCTCTCCTCCTTCCAACATCCTTTAACTGATGGAGTCAAAGCAGTCACAGCTCATGCTGCTGCTTCCTCCCAGTGGAGGAACCTCACCAGCGTCTGGATTCTGGCCTCAGGCTCTGGTCTGCCTCCCTTCTAAGCCATAGGTAGGAAGAGAGGCTTTCATTGTCTCTCAGAAATATGCAGTAATGGAAAATAGGACTATTTTACTCCACTGTGTAAATTTGCTATTTGCTTGTTCAAGGTGAAACAAGGGTTCACCAATAAGATAGATATACAGGGTCATTGAATGAGTGTTCTTTTTTACAATGTAAACAAGCTGCTGTTAATTGGAGAACAAAGGCTAGCTTCAGCAGGTCCTGCTCTTACAGTGCCAAATGCTGTCAGCCCCAGGGAGACTCCTGAGCATCTGGCTGTCCCCAGAGCCACAGGATTTCTCTGAAGAGCTGCTGCCCAAGCAGGAAGTGCCCAGCCTGGACTGCTGCCTTGGGCTCTGATTTGCCAGGATCATGGCTCAACTGGGTGAGCTGCACCAGGCCCGTTCCTCCAGCATTCCCCCATTCCTCTGGATGGCACCCCTGATCTTCAGTTCATCACCTGCCAAAAGTAAGAAGCAAGAGTTCCCTCACCACTGAGGAAAATGCTAAACGATACCTGTCAAAGAATAGACCACTAAAATCTTACCAGGTTTTAAGCAGCATACAACCCCTTTTACCTCCACAACTGAGACTACCCATCCAATCAGGCTTTTGCTCTAGCTTGCTAGTCTTCCATTCAGACTGTGGCATTCTAACTTGTATACAACGTATATAATACAATATATAATCCAATATACAATATAGTGGAATGTGTCAAAAGTCTGTCCCAAAATCTAGTCACCTATCATAGAAAACAGCCAGTTTATTCAGACATGATTTAGGCTTAGTAAATTCATGGCAACTCCCAAACCACTTCCTTCTTCCCTGTGTACCCACCCAGAAATGTGAGTCTAACCTCCACCCTCCGTATGTCTTATACATAATCTGCTTTTGCAGTGGGTGCTGAGACCAGTCAGGACAGGTCTCCAAACCAGTATGACTGCACAAATTCAGAATTCTTCTTCTCATAAATTGCAACTGCTGCACAGAAATTAATGGCAGCCTTTCACTGGGAGCTACAGGTTCTTGGCACCTCTTAAAAACTGAGTTATAAGTGGCTATTCTCTGTCTGTGTACACTCCCTCCAGGCAAGCTGGGAATGAAGCCAAGACCTCTTCAGGATTAATACCAGTATAGGACAACCATTTCTCTCTGCGCTATAATGCAACATGGACTTGTGTGTCATGACTAGTTGCAAAAATGCTAACACATACAGATATAGCAAGAAGAGGTCTGGAACCAAGGATGTGTTCGGTGTGACCAATCACACTGAAAAATATCTGGAGGGCATCCCAGTTAATAAATGACAAGTACAGACAGAGCTATCTCCTTTGACAGGCTAATTAGCCAAGAGCTGTCTGTGCCGAACAGGCTACAGAAAGACTCTCCTGAGTATTCTCTGTCTCCTACTGCATGTCAGAACTGATATCCTTTGGACCATGGTCTGCTACTAGTCACAGGACTCCAGTTCCCCACACCACCAGCCATGCACCAGCAGTTAACATGTGCTGCTGACAGTATAAGAGACAGAGCGTACTCTTCCTCAGTGGCATGAACACTTGATACTTACTACTATCAATGGTTGGGAGAATGGTTATTCATATCAGGAATGCACTGTTAACATGTCTGACTCCTTTTACTGTGAACTTCATCTTCTGTGGAATTTTCTGACAGAATCAGAAGCTGACAACAGATTAAATTCTCAGTTTTCACTTAAGAGAAAGTAAGATATAATTTTTTCTGCTATTCTAAGTGATAAAAGCAGAAAAAATTGTATTTGTACATGAGGATTTGTAAAAATCTGGAATTTGTATAATGTACATTTGTACATTGTTTTGCATTGAAAGTCGAAATTCAGAAAGCAATTGAAGAATCTATGTGTCTTTATAATGTTAAAATTATTATTTTAGATTATGCTTAGAATTGGGCACTAATATTTCCAAGTGAGTTTCTCTTAAGCAAAATCATGGTCTATGTGTGCTTCCTGTGAGAAATATGGATTCCAATTGCAAAATCTGGAGCTTATTACTCCCTTGTTGATTTTAATGGTTTTGTTCAAGTTTAGATTTGATCTCAGGGCCTGTGGGGACAAAAGTCAGATCTGAGACTCTAACTAACCTCTCTATCTAGTGAGGGGTTGAACCAGCCCGGACAGGTTGAAGGGCTAGTATCAAAAGACAGTGACAGGATAAATGTCAAAGAAGCAGCCATGCATTGAGGAGGATTTAATAGCTATAAGACAGTCACAAAAATGTAGTCTAACATTAATTCAACTTAGCTGTTTTATAAAACAATCATGCATGACATTTTGTTCCATATAAAATGAGATTAGCAGAATCCCAATGGTTTAGTTTAGGTAAGAGAGGAAAATGAGATCAGAGAGAAGCAGAGTGATGAAGAAATTAGACCATGACCTGTAAAAGGAAACATTCTGTGAAATTTAGTTCAAGATTTAAATTACAGCCAATCCTTTCAAACAACTCTATAACCCCGAACTACAAGAATCTAGAAGTATTTCAGATTAAAAAATAAACAACAGAAATCAGGCTTGGAGAATATTGATTTTATAAGTAACAAAACACTTTCCATCCATAAATATAAATTCTCATTTTTCAGATCACAAGCTTTGCCCTCATGGAAAGGAATAGAGGAGAAACACTTTATGAGCTTATTGACATACTTTTCCTGTGCTGGATTTCTTTCAAATGTGCCCGAAGCATCTACTGCTAACCACTATTACAGATCTGACATTACCTTATTAAATTAATATCTGCAGTGGCAATTTCTAACTGTTGTAATGACCTCTATGTGCTGGCATATGCACTGAGCATGGACATGCTAAAGAGTATTGGTATTTATCAACCATTATGACAAACAGCATCTCAGAAACTGTATATATCTAGATATAAACCACAGTTGCTTTTCTACTGTATTATTAGAGTTGCATAGTAATTTATTAGTAAAAGCTCTAAAGGTGGAATCATTGAAGCATGAACATGGCTGTATGGCAGAAATGGGGCTGCATGCTAGCAATCAGTGCTGTGCACCAAGTGCTGGGTGAGAAAAACAACAAGGCAACAACAAGAGTGTTTAACATAAAACTGAATCAGTCAGGCTGGGTGAGACGGGGTCTGGGGAGACGAAATAAAATGGAACACAGGAAGCAGAGAAGATTGTGGAAGCGCTGACTGCTCAGCAGCTGGTGGTTATTTAATGCTTCAAAACAGATTTTCACAGATCTGGATACCAAGGTTAGTTTAGTGAATAGAAAAAACAAAAGCGAATAGAATACATATAAAACTGAAACTGTTCAAAACTGTATATTTTGACCATAATCATAAGGGACAAACAATTAAAATCTATATGGTAAACCTAAACTATAAACTGGCCATACTGTAAAATGTGACAGAAAATTATATAGATTTTAAAGTTCTACTCTATCTTGAAAAAAAAGAGATTTTTATGGTAGGGTTTGTTTTGGGTTCAAGTGTTAGTTGATTGGGTTGGGCTTTTTTGGAGAGAGTGGTGGTGAGGAACTGGTTTTTGTTGGATTTTTTCATTTACACACAGTATTTTGTAGCACACAGACTTTTAGTTCTGGGCATATTCCATATCAACAGTCAATTACTTTGATAAATTCAGGAAAAAAATATTTATAATGGTTACACAGTTGCCTTCAAGGGGGATAGGTGAAGAAGGAAAACAAAGATGTTAAGACAATAAAGGAATTACCAAGGAAATAGTTCAAGTGTAATTTGGTTATGAACAATTTTCATACTTAGGCTGGGTTTGTGCAACACCTTCCAAATTACTAAGTCCATCTCTTTCCTCTCTGAGGCTAAAATTTTATTAAAATTAAACTTTTAAAAAAAATGTTGTATGAATTTTAAAGTATGATTATATTTTTTTCAAATGGGGCTTTTGACGTCTTTGCTACAAAAGTCAGATTTATATCATACTAATCCTGCAGAGATTATCCTTTCCTTTTTTTTTTTTTGTTAAAAACAAAGCAGATTATATTTTTCCATGAGTTCTCCATTTTTTTTTTTAAACTGGCATCTTCAAGTAATAGCAAAGTATTTATTGATTTATATTGATTTTATCAATACCCATCGTGACAAACTTTTGCCAGTCATGCTTCATTTCTTTGAAGGTCCCCAACTTCCAGCAACTGTCGTTGTGCACAAAAAGTCTATTGAAGTCTTCATGTTTACATGAAAATGAACGATTTACATATTTATTGCTTGTGATTTGTGTGCTAGCTGAACCATCAGCAATGTTCATAGAATGCTATGTGAACTGGAAGGAGAATTATTCATTTGGCTGTGAATGGGACCAAAAGGGCAAAGAACAAGTACTGGTATAAAGAGATTTGCAGCTGAATATTGTTCTGAAGAGGAAAGAATGAGTATGTTTGTACAAAGATTATCAGGGAAACGGTGTATTGCAAAGTCTATCTATCATATTTCTGAGGTGCTTATCACAATGTCACCTAATTAGCATACCTATCAGATTATTTATCTCCCTGGATTTCATCTCTTCATGATTCGCCAATTTCTCTCCATCTAGAGTTCCTGAATAGAAGTCGTTTAATTAGTAAAGATATGTATACTATCAACATCCTTCTTTTATCGGGAAATGGTGTTTTAACTGTGTTAGTTAAACAATGGCATACGGTTCCAAATAAATGGAAAAAAGTATCAGTTACATCATATACCAATTCTCATTTACGTAGTCGTGTTTACACAAGTGCAATATTTAATCTGATGGAAGGAAGTCACAAGTAGAGATTTCTATACATTTGTAGAATCCAATCCACAGATACAATAGGCCCTCAGATTTTTGTATGCTTTCAATGTAGAGAAAAAAAACCAAACCAAAACAACGAAACAAAACATAGGACAGGTCAGCATTTGAACTCCAGTACACAAGATAACTTGGAGGTACCTCTGACAAAGTAGGTGCATTATTTGGTTTTGTAATTGAAGGTGTAAGACCATGTGATAATAACAGGTATGGCTGATGGCATTTTGTCTTTTGTTGAGCAACTTTTAAAGTTGGTGACCCATAGGCATGGATTGTTTATCTATAGAATAATTCTTTCATTTCCTCTAAAACACCTGGACTAGGCACACTTCAGATCTTTTATAATAAATGATTGTTTGCAATAAAAAAGAAACACTTTTTCACATTGAGAGCAATTATATAGAGGAAATAATTGCTGGTAGATGTTATAGATTAGAGAATTGGTTGCTTTTTTTACACCAAATAGGGCTTTTATTAGCCTATTTTCCTATGTCATAATGATGGGGTTGATTACTATAAGGGTTTTAATTCTGTCAGTTTTGTCCTATGGTTTTCATCGCAAACCTTGTGACACGAAAGCTATCACAAGTTTAACACTCCTTTCAGTGAAAAGGGACTGAGCTTTCTTCTGAACCTAGGGCACTAGAGCTAGTTTAAAAGCAAGCAATTCATGCAGCGATCCATTCCTCAGACCTGGGGGAAGAGCAAAGTGGACATTTCATCAGGATAACAATGCAAGTCATCCAGTGTACAAGTAGAAGATGGGAGCTCTCTCAGTGTGAAGCTTTCTTAAACTGCCCCTACTTCCACTGCACATGTGGACAATAAACTCTTACATGTATGAAACTCATTTGTCCTGTATATTGCACATAATGCAATCGACACATCATAAATGTTATCACCAGTGCGATAACTGCTTTATATATTTACTGATTCCTATTCCTCCCTTACAGGAGGGATTTGTTTCAGATAACTCTCCTTTGTGCCATGTGTAAGACTTACAAAGTGCGTACACATTGTGCACCGTCGATTCTTATTGAAAGTTCATTAATTTTACCAGATTGATAATGATTGTACTTTATCACTTGGCACAAAAGACTCATATTTAAAAAGTGTATTAGCTTACTGGGCACTCATTTATAAAAATTGCATTGTTAGTAGTCCTGCTGGTGACTTCACCATGGTAGACTCCTTTGAAGCACAGGCTTTCTTTTAGCATGTTTGCACTTTTAAATGGTCATATCACCAGCCTCTGCTTACATTTTGCTTCACGTATCTCCTGGGACTGGTAGTCATAGTACTAAATATTGTTACTTAGAAGCAGGCAGATGGGATGGGGGTACAGGGGACGGGCTATGTTTTATAGGGGTTTTTTTACTATCTTCTTCTTGTTTAGGGCTAAACTCTGGTATCTCTACTGCTATGAATTAATAGCATATAACTTAAGCAGCACTATAAAATCACTGAAAAATTTCACAAGATAATACTCATCTGGAGTAAAGATGTCAGGTTTTCATCATGGGGTTTTTTTTGTTCTAGAAAATTTTTCAGCCTTGTTATGGAATATCAAGTGTGTGTCAGTTATATTGTCTAAATTCTTCAAATGTCTTACAGGATGTCACAAATATGTTGGTCTACATTAGCAATTTCTCATTAACGGTGAGTTCATTTCAAACATTTCTGGAAAGTGTTATTGAATTACCGTCAGAAATGAGAGATTTGTGTAGCAGGAGGTTAATCTCTATATTTTTTAATATTTGGAGAATGTCTGCTTAAATGCAGAAGCAGATCAGGTTCAGGTAATTTCACAGGAATGGGGAAGTGTCCTCTTTTCCAGATATGGAAACAAAACCATAGCAAGTTTCATCTGGAGTCATGTACATGCTGTGCCTGAGGAAATATTCTTGAGGAACAGGATTTATTGCCTTGAATAGAGGACCTAATGAGCATGGTGTTGTTGCATCAAGATCTGATCTACTCAGGAGAAGCTATGTCAGAATCTCAAGCACTTCTAATTCAAGAGTTGGCTTAGGCAAATTTTGCATGCAGGGTATTTATATGTCTTTCAGACCTTCAATATACGAACAGCTCCTCAACTCCTATTTACGTTTAACTGCATACATTCAAAAATTTATCTTCTATCACTTGCTCAAGTTCAAGTAAGAGGTGGATCAAGAACATAAATTCAGTTCTCTCAAGTACACTTGCTAGGATGTTAACTGAGTATTGTTTCTTTTTTGATTTGATAAAATACTGAGGTCATATTCATATTTTAGACAGATAATATTGAGAATATTTTCATTAATATAAGCCATGTCTTGGGCATCCTCTCATTCTGGAGAATCATGTCATTATACTATCATCCAGTACTATACTATGAGGATCCTATTCCAATCAGCTCAAATAAGGTTATCACACTACTAAAACTGGTGTGCAGTAAGAAGTGATACAAAAGGTTACACAAAAGACATGATTAAAAGTCTGATTAGCTTGACATTATTTTATGATCTTTCATAAACATTTTTCTTCAGTTGTAACTATATCAAATAGTACTTGTTTCACATATTTCTAACTTTCAAGGTGGATGATGATTTATGAAAAAATCACAGAACTGTATTCAAAAGGAAAAATGCAACTGAAATTTAAGCAAATATAAATAAATCTCACAAGACCTTTTAAGAAAAAAAATACAATTAATTATTCTTGAAAAGTGGAATGCAACACTGCAGTCGAAATCATTTTATGGAAACAAAATAATAATAAAAAAATCAAATGTGGCAGAAAAAAAGAACCATTACACTTCAAATACTATATTGGTCTATTGACTCTGCTTATCCACAGTATGCCACACATCTATAAAATGCTGGAGGTTTCTTAAGTATGGGCGTCCCTCAGGGGTCTGTGTTGGGCCCGGCTCATTCAACATGTTTGTTGGTGACATGGACAGTGGGATGGAGTGCACCCTCAGCAAGTTCGCTGACAACACCAAACTGTGTGGTGCTGTCGACACGCTGGAGGAGAGGGATGCCATCCAGAGGGACCTTGACAGGCTGGAGAGGTGGGCCAACCTCATGAGGTTCAACCAGGCCAAGTGCAAGGTCCTGCATCTGGGTTGGGGCAATCCCAGGAACAACTACAGACTGGGCGGAGAGTGGCTCCAGAGCAGCCCTGAGGAGAAGGACTTGGGAGCACTGGTGGATGAGAGACTCAACATGAGCCNGGGCTGTTCAACCTGGAGGAGACTCCGGGGAGACAAGACAGATGGGGAGAGGCTGTTCAGTAGGGCCTGTTGTGACAGGACAAGGGGTAATGGTTTTAAAATAGAGGGAGGGAGATTTAGATTGGATATTAGAAAAAAAATCTTTACTGTGAGAGTTTTAGAACACTGGAACAGGTTGCCCAGAGAGGTGGTGGATGCCCCATCTGTAGAAATGTCCAGGGCCAGGTTGGATGAGGCCCTGAGCAACCTGATCTTGTTGGGGGGCATCCCTGCTTCTTGAAGAGGGGTTGGACTAGATGACCTCTGGGAGTCACTTCCAACTCTAATCATACTATGATTCTATGATTATTTTAATTTCCATTTATTTGTTGTCCCTTCTATAACTGGAAGGCATATATTTTAGTGATGTTCACCCAGCCGTACAGAGGTTAGTGCATTTTGTTTTGTCTTTTGAGACTGCTGTCCAGATGAACACTGTTACAGTATAGTCTATAAATTTTTTAACAAAAAAATCTATCATCTTCTTTATTTAGACAGCAATTGGAAAGGTATGTTCTGCATTTTGCTATCTGAATTTGTAGTTTTGAATTTGTTACACCCTTTTCATTACTCGCTAGCCAACAATTTATACTATAGTAAGATTTATATCTACATTGCATAAATAAAACACACAAAATTAGTAAGAAAATATAGATTTACACATGTACATTCCAAAGAGAGCTAATACATATTTTTACTTGCCTTTGAGCTGAGTAAATATTATTATTCCTATTTTACAATGAAGCACCTTAAACAAGAAAACACTTATAGCTTCAAGAGATGGTGAGGGAAAGCCAAGCCCAGATCTCAGGCACTACTGGCTTCTGCTTGTATCTTCATTTTTCTAGACAGCTATGGAGAAAAAATTTGGGAGGTATAGGAAAATGCTCTGCTCTTTCTGGATTGCCCTAACAAAAGAACCAATAAGGTTTTAGCAAGGCCCAGATGTGATACTCATAGAAGACTAGAAGAAACTCTGCTACACCCTGAACCCTATCATGCATTTAAATGGTGGGAAGATGATGAATTAGAAAATTATGATATCAGTTTGGAGAGTTCCAGACAAAAGAGATTTAAAGGACATTGGCTCTCCAAACATGTATTCAAGGCTTCTTGCCATTCAAACTTATCTTCATAAATTGTAGTACCATAATAAATCACAAAAGACAAAAAGAATAGGTAACTCCCAATTGTCACTCCATCTGCAAACACACTTCTGCTTAAGTATAAACAATTTCATAGCACTTGTGTGACAGTGCCAAGTAGGCAGTGTTAAAAAAAAAAAAAAAGGTCCTAAAATAAATTTTGAGGAAAGAGAAGGCAGTTGGAGGAGAACAACAGGATTTCCCTCTGAAAGCAGTGCATCTTCTGAGAGCACCTTATCTGAGGCCTCAGGCAGAAGTGACCATGCCAAGGATTCAGAGTGGATACATGTGGCCAATAGAGAAGCAAAAGCAGCCTGTAAAAGCCCAGATCAAGCTCTGCACAACTCAGATAGCAAGTCTAGAAATACAGATCCCAAGGCATTAAGGGAGAAAACTAATTGATGGTGCTCATAAATAATAAAATAATACCTTTGCATCACAGCCTTATCTTTCAGGTTTCATGGATATTGAAGTGGCTAGGGTATTTGCAAATGCTGGAAACAAATGAAGCAAATATGCCCCCAGTCAAGTACAAATCCAGCCCATACATCTTGATAAACCATTAACAAAAAGATGGAGATAGTCTAGTCCTGTGTTTTCATTACTTTATACACCTATCATCCATCAACTAAATAATTTGAGCATGAAAAGTCAAATCAATAAACGAGTGATCTCAGCTTTTTTGATTCACATTCTTATATTACATCATCTATAAAACCTCTCAGTACAGCTTGTAGTAAGGATGTCTGAATCTGAAGAAATTGGGGAGAATATCTGTTGAAGTGATAAACAGCTATTGGTTCATATATCTACATTAAGTGATCTTGATAAGTAAGCTTTCCAAATGGACAAGTACAATCATTCAGCACCATGTAGTGAGTGCATTACCTCATGAAATCTTTTGGCTTGTCACAATATCATGTTAACTCAGATTCAAGACCATTCTGCTTTCCATGTCTGATATTCCTTTCATGCCCCCTACACCTCTCTTTCTTACAGAGCAATATATAGCTACTTAAAAACAAAAGTCAAGATCAAGTCTGATTTAATAGCTGCATTATATAAAAATGTTTTATTGTATGGTTTTGTATTCTGCTTAGCCCAAGGGAAGAAGAAACATTGCCTAAAAGAAAAAAAAAAAACCCAAAAAACCAAAAACCAAAACCCTACAGTAATGTAATAGTGCAAAAGGAAAGAACATAGGGTTGGTTTTATTTTTTTCTAGATTTTTTTTTTTACTATATTTTTCAGCACTGTATTATAAAATTCTAACACAAAGTAAACCTAAAACTACACAAAACAAAATCTTGTCTAGGTAATTCATTGTATACATATCTGGTCTACTGTGAAGCTTAAAATGTAATCTATCTAGTAGATCACAGAATCATAGAATGGTTTGGATTGAAAAGACCTCAGATATGGTCTAGTTCTGATCTCCTGACATGGGGAGACAGGGACACACTCCACCAGACCAGGCTGCCCAAAGCCCCATCCAATCTGGTCTTGAACACTGCCAGGGAAGGGGCAGTCACAGTTTCTCTGTGCAGCCTATGCCAAGGACTCACCACCCCACAGGGAGGATTTTCATCCTAATATCCAATCCTTCAGTTTAAAGTCATTATTCTTTGTTCTACCACTGCAATCCCTGCAAAATGCCCTCTCTATCTTTCCTGTAGGCCTCCTGCTTCAGGTGCAGCAAGCCTGCAATAAGGTCTCCTTAGAACCTTCTCTTCTCCAGGCTAAACAACCTCAACTCTCAGCCTGTCTTCACAGGAGAAGTGCTCCAGCCTTCTCATCATACTCGGTAATGGTGAGGCTGCACTTTGAGGGCTGTGTCCAGTTCTGGTCCCCTCATTATAAGAAGGACATTGACATCCTGGAGTGGGTCCAGAGTAGGGCAACCAGGCTGATGAAGGGTCTGGAGAACAAACCTTATGAAAAGCAGCTGAAAGAGGTGGGGGTTTTTAGTCTGGAAAAGAGGACCTGACGGGAGACCTTTTAGAGAGGTGGGCGTTGCTCTCTTCACTCAAGTGGCAGGTGATAGGACAAGGGGTAATGACCTTAAACTGTGCCAGGGCAGGTTCAATTTGATGTTAGAAAGAAATTCTTCACCAAAAGAGTTGTCAGGATGTGGAACGGTCAACAGACAGGTAGATAAGGTGCTTAGGGATATGGTTTAGGAGAGGACAGGTATGGTTGGACTTGATGAACTTAATGGTCTTTTCCAACTTAGTGATTCTGTGAAAATCTTGATAGCTCTCCTCTGGACCTAGTCCCAGAGGTCCATGCCTTTCTTGGTATTGTGGTCCCCAGAGCAGGATGCAGTAGTACTCCAGGTGGGGTCTCACCAGAGCAGACAGGCAAAATAAACTGCCTTGGTCACACTGCTTTTGATGCAGCCCAGGATACATTTGGCTTTCTGGGCTGCAGGTGCTCCCTGCCAGCTCATGTTGAGCTTTTCATCAACACTCCCAAGTCCTCTCCTCAGGGCTGCTCTCAATCTGATGGCTACATGCTTGCAAGAAGTTCAGTTATGAGGTCTGATTGTTATGTAAATAAGTGCAATTTACAATGGCAAATGAGATGAACATCATCACAGTACTCTGTTGATTTTTTTTTTCACAGACTGCTTTCAGTAGCTGTTATGAGACTGAAAACCAATGCAATGCCTTTTTGAGGTCTTGCAGAAGGCACCCCTGCAGCTCCCCTGCCTTTCTTCAAGCAGAACCTTGCCACACAAACCCACAACATACCACAAAAAGAAAAAGGACATAGCACTGCCAAAGATGAAGGGCTCTAACCTGCACTGTAAAGAAGCAGGAGCCAGTCTGGCCGGTAGGTAGAGCAAGGTAAACTGCATTACAAATAAAAATTCATACACTCAAGTTCATAACCCTTATCTCAGGGAGCTTCCAATCTATCACTATAAAATTAACATCATTACTTAGTAAGCATGCCATACACCTTTTCTGAGACATTTCTAAATAGAAGGAACTGGGAATATAAAGAAACAGCTACCATCCAAGCTCCTTGTCCCACCTCAATACATATCTGAACCTGAGCTTTCTTCAACTCTGAAAATCCCTTCTGTGAGCTTCATTAGGAGCTAAATATTCTTAAGGCAATATGCTTATATTTGAATTTTATGCATAGCTGACATCTGGGAGTGCCAGGAATGCAGGTATCTTTTAGAACCTATAGACGACTTCAGCAGTTACAATTGTTCCAAACCATCCTAATAAAATACAGTACGCTGACTCACAATTCAAGTATGTTTAAAATTGGATGATAAGGAATAGATTTATTTTGCAAGAAACAAAGTGCCAAAGTCACTGAAACATCCTGTTTGTGGTATTTTTTATATATATTTAGTACATACTGTTTGTCTGGACTTTAAGGTACACACTAACACACATTTTTTATAGTGATCACTCTCCTGCAATGCAAATAATGTGTTCTGCTAAGCCTTTCAGTATTCTGCTGATCGTGTTGTTATTTCACTCCTGGAAAAAAAAATAAAGTTAATAAAAGATAAGGGGCTTTTGAAGAAGGTGTGATTACATTATTTAAAAATTATACATTTTATAAGATAAGGTTTAAACACATGTCGGGAGAAGTCAACACCGCGTTATGAATGGTAGTGATTATGTTATCTGTAAACTTTGAAGCTTTACGTACTGATGTGAACAATTGACTCCGTTGTTTTGTCACAACCATCAACATTCCCCTTTCAGAGCTGCTGAACTGACTGCTGTTTGCATATCAAGAAGTAAGAAAAGTTTGTTTTCCCACTAATATTTCATTGACTGTTTAGCCTGGGTTGGTAGTGACTTTTCACCTTCCTGTCTGATGGATTTTTTTTGCCTACATTGTAAAATTGACTGAATATCTAACTTTGTCTAAATAATTAAGAAGTTAACTTGAGAGAAAATGCTGCCTGAAACATAAAGTTCTACTCCTAAAATAGCACAATTTACTAAAGCTTATATACATTGATTCCACTTTTTTAATCTCATTTCTTTATTCTGTTATGATCTACTGTAGACATTGTCAGAAAAATACAGCTTTTCTATTTTCCTTAGAGAACCCTGAGATTTAATAAGCCAAGGAAGGTCCTCAAATGAAATCCACAACCCTGTTATTTTGTTGTCCATAGGATTTAATAACAGAATGCATTGTTCACTGTAGTACAACAAGGTCTTTTTTTCTGGAGAAAATTAAAATACAACAGAAAAACAAGGTAGAAGCCTCATCTTCTTGCCACAGGACTAATTCAACCTCTTTTTTCTTTCAAGAGCACTGAATTCATATGGTACAGCAAAACATAAATTCAAGGTCATTAAATAAACAAATAACATTCAAATAATTTCAGTATTTTAAAGTAAATGAACTTTGAATAGACTAAAAATATGTAATAATTTCATTAAAGTTCTGAAATTACTTGCATGATCTGCAGGTGTCAATTTGATTTACAGTTAAAGCGTTTCTAGGGACAGATTATTTGTACTTCTAAGGAAACCAAGAGAAATAACTCCCTTCTCTCAAAGTCATACAAATAGTACAATTGTATTCCATATTTTCCAAAAGAAACAACTTCTCTAGTCATGAATATTGTAAACATCCGTTAAATATGTGGCATTTACTTTACTCATAAAAAATCACAGTTTTGCTTTAAAAGAAGAAAGAAAACCCAAGTTTAAAAGCCATACCTGGTCAAGAATGTAATCCAACAATAATTTTAGAGTATATTTACAGATGCGAGCCATGCCAGAGTGTTCAGGATTTAACAAGTTTTATTTTAAGGAAGTGTTTGTTTCTGCAGGAATAGGTGCTACCTCTGTTGTTACTGTATTTGTTTTATCCTGTTTTTCTTTGATAGGAAAATCATGATTATATGTACCAGAATGAAAAGATGTATATGGGAGGATTTGATATTACGTTTCACTCACATATAAAATGTGGAACTTGCAGAGCAGGGTCCTTAATTTAGGAGAATATAAGACCTTCTGCCAACTTCAGGCTTGTGATATTCTGTCAGTGAGGATTAGAAGTATTTCAGAATATTCAGAATGAGGATAATAGATTAGATAGTCTTGGCATACTGTAGGGTCAAGCCAAAGTAAAACAATTCTGCTTTTTATTGCAGTGGCAGTTTTCCTGATGTCTTTGGATAACAATAACAACTAGGAAAGCACAAAAAGCACCTGTGAGTGCTGATCTAAACTAATCAATATAGGTATGGGGGTATGTATCAGAGATCAAAATTAATTCCTTCCTTTCATCCTGACCTGCAGCAGCTTTGAGAAAACTTATGCACCTCAATATATGGGAACTGATACATTGTCCTCTTTATGGTTATAGTTACAGAAAGTTGGAAGATAGTGATAAAAAAGCTTGCATAAAAGGAAATAATTCAAGTATAGTTATAAAACATGGTCATTGGTTTTTCTAAATAAAAATTCAATATATAGATGTATTTTTCCCCTCCAAATTGAATTAATATCTAAAAGGGATTGCTTTCCCATCTATGAGTTGACTTTCCACTACGTAGCTGCTGAAATGTCTTGCACACATGAGAAATTACTACCTTCTGTGAGGAAACTAGAATAAACAAATCTACTGCTTACTCTACAACTCCATGTAGCAGTTAATAGCAGCGTAACAGTCTGAGAGAAGAAGAGCTTCTCTGAACCCAAACTGAATAATCAGTTCTATAGCAATGGGAAGGAAGGTAGTTCTAGACATTCTTTAAACTGGGACTAGGTTGTGCAGGGAGTGCAGAATCAGAAGAGTGCAACAAGTTCACTTTCAGCACCCCTACAGCTCCTAAGCTTGTAAAGTTGACAATTTAGCTCAAAGAATCTGTCCAGGAATGCTGGATGTGAGGCAGAGAACCATGGTAACACTACATGACAGCTGATTTTCTATCAAAAAATGACTTTATGAGAAGTTTTAAGACCCTACAAACTAATTTCTGTACTGAATATCTTTTGTACACAAAAGTTACACTGTCCCAAGTTCTTGCTGAACAGTTCCAGCAGAATATCCGTCTCACTCCAGAAATACTGGAAGTTTCTTTAGATTGAATCAGTAGAAAGAGATTGTGAACTAAAGGATAACCTTTGAGGCCCATATATTTTTAAATGTAAAAGTGCTGTAGTTTCTACATTATATACCATTAAATATTATTTTTATTATAGGGTGGGAAATAGCCGTGACATGCATTTTTTGAATTCCAGTTATTATTTTTTTTTTAATGGGAAGCTGATCTCTGGTGATTGTTAATGAGCTAGACCTTATAATTTAAAGACACTGGATAACCTGACTTACAATCCCAAAGTATTTCATTCTTCTCAAATTTTATCAGAAGTACTGCTTCAGGCTAAATATTTGATTGGAAACAGCCTCTTCAGCTGTTGAATCCAGCCTCCTGCATAGGATTACGGAATGTACTTATAAAAGTACACGGTTACTTTTATACATAGATCCAAGTTCACATCTACATATCATTTTGTGATCATTAGTCTTACCAGAAGGGTTGGTCAAGAGTATCTCACTTCTAGGTAAAAAAGTCTACTTTTAATTTACTTACTCCCAGTAAGTTTATAAACATCTTTTGCTACCCTTGGTCTTTAATTAAGTGGTTCTTTTTCTTATCCAATTTTCATTTTCCTGGTGCATTTATTTGGAGAAGACATATCTCTTTTTGGCCTCTGGTTCTTTTTAGGCTACATAACTTTGCTCTTGTGTTTTGGTTTTCTGTGAATGTGTTTTAGCTATTGCTACTGAGAAGCCTAATCATTTTAGCTGGCCCTCTTTTCATCCCTTTTAGATGACATTATTTTGTCTTTAACCTTTGTAAGAAGATCCAGCTCCCTGCAGGAGTCCTGACCAAGATCTCTGTGGACTCAGTGTTTTTGCATTTCTATTTTGTAATTGGAATTTGCAGTTAAATTTGTCCGTTGAAACCAACTCAGATAGGTTATCTTATAACAGAGCCAGAGCTCTAGGACTCTTGCCTCCAATAACCTATCTTGAGGTGACTTTTAGGTTTCTAAATGCTCCTTTCTTGCTTTTTGCACTACCGAATTTTATTTTCTGTTATAGACATTAATTACGTAAGATATACCCATCCTCTCTTCAGTGATACCTCCCTGTTATCTCTCTCACCAGCATGTGCCTACCGTTTGTGCAATTGCCATTAATAAGGATATAAAGACTGGCTATTTGAATCACTGAATCACTGTGAAGATCATTGCCTGAGGAATTCAACTGACTGGCCAGTGATTATCAATAAAAATTGTGTCCTTTTCACCATGATTTGTCCTTTCTACTTCAGCAGTTGCTATTTTATAATTCCTGCACTAATCCTTCTCTTCCTTGTATGACCTCAAAATTTCCTACACAACACTATGTCAAATGTTTTACTGATGTCTAGGCTAAAATCACTGGATTACTCCATCTAGAGTAATTTCTCTTATCAAATAAGTACACCTAGCTATTCTGGAATGATCAACCCTTAGTAAATAATTTTCTATTTACTGATGTATCTATCTTTAATTGTCTCTTAATTCATAATTAATTTACCAACTTTGGTTGTGTTACTCAGTGATTCTTGGTTTAGGAAATGGCAGTCATAAACACCTGACTTTCAGATATCAGATGAAAATGAATTGGCATTGTTAAAATACTTTAAGAACCTTAGTAGAAAATGGTCTGAAATGCAGAGTTCTACTATAATTTTTGTTGTATGCTACAAAGAGGTACCTGTAACAGTTATATCTTATGTGTAAATTTCACTTCTGAAGATCAAAGAATTATTTTTTAATACATGCTTTCATTTTTGAATGCTCTTTTTATATTAAAATATTGTACTATGTTATTTCTATAAGCTGTCAATCAAGATAAAATAAACTCACACTATCCTTGTGTTGTATGCAAGATAACAGGCTTTGATCAAAACGATAAAAGTATGTCAAACATTATTGCCAGCACTAACAACTTCAGACTCTCAGTGTGCTGATATCTGATATTTTCTGACTAAATTGCAAAGTTTTAGTTTTTTCTAGTTTTAAACCTAAATAAAGCTCCTCCTATCTGTTTAATATATCCATTCATATTTGTCTGTGTAGAAAAGAACAAAGTAAATTTTATCTTTCCTTCATTAATTGGAGTTAGCCTAGGATATGCTTGGGAAAAATAATGCAATTAACATGGAAGATTTGTAGCAAAATCATGTAATATTGGCTTTATAACTATCTTCTGGGACAAAAAAAAATATTAAAATATCAAGTCATACCTGTTAATGCAGCATACTCAATTACTTGTACTTTTCTTTCTCTCTAGACCACATATGGAGTCCAAATGCCATATCTGTTTTTCACCTATCTCTTTGCCCACGAATGAAAATGAAGCTAAATTACTGGAAAGGAGGAAAGGATCTGCATGATGAACATTTCTCTTGAACTGCCATATATTCAGTGGAAGTATCTATGCATTTATCCACAATAATTTCCTGTAGATTTTAAGAAGACCTAAATGGAAGAGTGTTATATATAAGAAGTATTTAAAGATCCATTGGACTGAAGAAGTGGTAGTCCTTCTAATTGTTGGATGACATTTTGAAGTATCTTAAATAATTGTATAATAATTTATATTTTTATAATATTTTTT
>VXBZ01009457.1:0-27736 GCA_013399135.1 Heliornis fulica
CCCTGATCTTGAGCTTGTAAGAATCAATCCTTGACTACGGACCAACTTTCTTGAGCTTCTTTTCCTTCCAATACCCTGTCTCATGGGGTTTCCCGCAGGAATTGCTTGAAGAGTCCAATGTCAGCCCTGCCAAAGTCCAAGGTTGATGTCCTACTCGAGGTTCTCTTCCTGNATGTCCTACTCGAGGTTCTCTTCCTGCCACGTAAGATCCTCAACTCCAACATCTCATGGTCGCTGCAGCCAAGTCTACCTTCAACTTTCAGTGTTTCAACCAGTCCTTCCTTGTTAGCAAGAACAAGATCCAGCAGAGTTCCTCTCCTAGTGGGCTCATTCACCATTTGCATCAGAAAGTTGTCATCAACACACTTAAGGAACCTCCTGGACTGCTGGACGTGTTGGCATTCCAGCAAATATCTGTGGAGTTAAAATCCTTCATCAGAACCAGGGCCTGCGATTGTGAGACTACTCTCAGCTGCCTGTAGAAAGCCTCATCAACTTCCTCCTCCTGATCTGGGGGCCTGTAATAGACACCCAACCCCATGCCAGCCTGTCCTTTATTATCCATAAACTTTTAGCTGTTTCACTGTCTGCTCCTGAACACAGCTCAACACACTTGAGTTTCTCTTTCACTTAAATGGCCACTCCACCTCCTCTCTTTGTTGGCCTGTCTTTCCTAAAAAGGACACAGCCATCCATGACCACATTCCAGTTGTGCGAACTGTCCCACCAAGTTTCTGTGACCGCTATTATATCATATCCTTTTATTTCCCACCCTGATAGAGGTGAGGCCACAACTGGTTTAGTAGTGCAAGCTGCGAAACACTGCACTCTCTTTCAAAACACTGTGTCTGCTGAGGGGCACTTCCCTCTTATTAGATACTTTGTTTCCTAATTGTCCATTTCCAAGTAAATGTAACTTTGTTGTAGCTAGGCCCCCAAAGACGGGTAGTGACTGAGATCTATTGGCCAGGCCACTTAGAAATCCTGACTTTTCATTTGGGATTCAGGTTGATCAGGTGGCAGTATTATCTTGTGTATGAGTATCTAATGTTTCTCTTAAGCTGTCGTTTCTTCACAGTTAGAGCTGAAGAGAATGGAGTGAACAACAGTCGAAGAGACAGACCTTCGGACCGTGGGAAACGCGATCGTGGGAAAGGTGAGATGGTGACATATGCATAGGTCAGGCACTGATTTCATGTCCTGAAATGGAACACTCATGCTTACCTTTTTTTAAACACTTACTGTTAAGCATTTGTTCATTATACTTTGTTTCCCTAAGCACTTCAATCACCTTTAATTTAGGTACATCACTCCCCTTACCCCTTGTCATATCTTGTTTTCAGAACTTAAAATAATTGGCAGAAATCATGTTTATGGTAACTTCCTGCATAGCAGACTGGTGTACTCTGGCTGTGGAGAGCTGTTTTCCCACACTGACTCATGCCAGTCCTCTGGTTTATCAGGATGTACCTTGGCAGCAGGAGAGTACAGGATTCCATCTGTAGGGCCCTTAGGAAGGGGTTTGATGTGCGTTAGTGCTGTTTCTTTGGTTATCAGGCTTGCCTGTGGCTTTCAGTAGCCAATCAGGGAAAGTGCGAAGGACCTTAGAGGCTTTATGGTAACAGAAGGAATTGAGCGTGGAAAAGTTGAGGAGAACTGTGGAGAAAGTGCTGTGGAGAACAGGTCTGATCTTATCCCGTAGAAGAGATGGAGAAGGTGTTGATAATGTATTTGGTGTGGTATCAAGCAATGTGTAGTTAGTGGAAATTAAGAGTGGTCAGATGCTTGTTTTTCTTGGGGAGAAGTAAAAATAAGTAACCTTTGTCATCGTAGATTGTGTGGGGAAATGGGTATTAAATGAGTTGAATTGGTAAAGCACACAGCAGAGCTAATGTACTTAATCAGCAATGTCCAACGTGTGAAAAATTGTGCCTTCAGAGGACTCCCTTCTCTTTGGGATACCCAGTAACGAGGCATACAAAGAAGCCATGTCCAACTTTGTTGCCTCAAGATCTGCATCTTGAAGTAGTAGAAAGATTTAAAGGTATATAGCTTCCAGAGGTCACAGCATGGCTAAGTCAGCAAATACCAAAAGGTGTGTGCCGAAAAGCGGCTTTCCAGGGGAGGGTGTGCTATAATTCACAGCTACAGTTTCTGGTGTTTTAGAGTGTTAATAATGTTAATTAATGGAATGTAAGTCTTTCAGTATTTGTTTAATAGAACAATCCTTTATACTAAAAAAATAAATATAAAGGTATGATTTTGTAAAAATTGTTTGGTAAAACTTAGAGGTTACTTCAAACTACAATCTATTTTTTGCTTTATAACTTTATGAATAGTATGCTGTTTTTGTTGTCAGCACTGTAGCTCTCTAGATGAATATCATATGTCTCAATCCAAAGCACTGAATCATCAGATCTGACGTATCTGAAGAAATAGGAACAAGCTAAATCAATTTCTGTTCGCTTTCTTAATTACATACTATTACTGTTTCTCTCTACCAAATATTTTAGACTGTGCATTCATGGGAGCAAAGTATCTTAATGAAGTGTTCTCAAAAGTCTGTGATAAAACTGTTGAACAACTGCAGGATCTTTATATTACAAGCCTGGGTATTCTGTGGTGAGAAATACCTAATTTATTTTGATAATGCACAGCATTGACATCTGCAGGGCGTTGTATAAAGTTGTGTCATTTGCTTCTCAGTATTTTAGGGATATGTGACCTTTCTTTGGATATTAGAAATCAGAGAAAAGCTTCATTTCTTTCAATAGTCTTTTCTGTCACTCAGAATAGTCAGATATGGGATGAAGTACTTCAGATGAAAATAAATAGATTGTACCACAGAATCCTTTTTTTTTTTTTCTAGAAATGTTTCGTACAGAGTGTGATTCTGTGCCTAGGAATCTAGGCATTGGGTAGAAAATGAGGGCTCAGCTAATATGAACAATGCAGCATCTTGCTATTTTAAGTTATCTTACTGGCTTCTTTCTAGGGGAAGGTTTGCTGGGCCATCATATTACTGCTTCACTGTAGAACAGTCTGATTTTAAGAAAATATATTAAGACATGCAGTGACAGGACAAAGGGTAATGGCCTTAAACTGAAGGAGACTAGTTTTAGATTAGATACTAGGAAGAAATTCTCTGAGGGCAGTGAGGCCCTGGCACAGGCTGCCCAGAGAAGCTGTGGCTGCCCCCTCTGGCAGTGTTCAAGGCCAGGTTGGATGGGGCTTTGGGCAGCCTGAGCTAGTGGGAGGGTGTCCCTGCCCATGGCAGGGGGTTGGATGGACTTCAAGGTCCCTTCAAACCCAAACCAGTCTGTGATTCTGTGATATATCCTGAAGATGGTTGAAATGGCATTGAGGCTGGGGGGGAAATATGCTGTTCACTGACAGTGGAGTCGGGGAGGAACCCTGGTACGCGGTATTTCAGTCTTGGTGCTGCAGGCACCAGCTTTATTGTGCAGTCTGTTAATGACTATGTGTCCTTCCTTCTAACTTTATGGGGTATAAGCACCCCTCCTTGTGTGTAGGAGATCAGGAATTTGAAGTAGATACATGTTATTGTCTGATTAACAGAAAGCAAAAATGCATTGCAGGGTGTACTTCAGGGCACATCCTGGCTGGAATTGTACTGCCCTTAAGGTTTGCTTGCTAAACTAAAGGTGTAAAGGGTAGCTTGGGAAAGAGGGAAGGTATTTGTTTGTTTTTTTTTAAGATGGGCTTTACATATGTCTGTCTTTTCAGAACTGAAATTCTTGAATATGCTTAGGTGTAAATTCTGGAACAGTGACGAAGAGTAATTGCATTGAAGTGATTATATTTGTGTTGGTATTGCAAGGATTTTCTTATGTGAAATGGGATCTTGTGAAAGAGTGATGGAAGAAGATTGTTATGTCTGTAGGACTGTCAGCTCTAGGAATGTTTCCTCATTTGTATTTTAATGAGCTGTGGTGTTTTATGCCAATTGACAAACTTTACAGGCATGGTTTTTTTTTTTATGCTGATGTTTTGTGTTCTCATATCTTTAATTCCAAGTGCAGGTCTGATTCTCACTGTCTTCCATCTAATGTTGAGAAGGATAAAATAGAGACAAAAAAAGGCTTTTGAAGTTACTGGAAGGACTGCATTTATGGGGTGTAAGGAGCAAGCAGGCAAGGACTCCTCCACTCACAAGAGAAATTGTGTATGGTAGAGATCTGTAAAATTTCCCCACAAAACCTTATCTGTACAAATCAATTGATCACCTCAAGCAGGTATGCAAATGAGGGAACATTAAATGAAATCAGTTGGTTACAGGTTCAAAATGGACTTAGGAAGGTTGTTCTTCATACATATAGTTAACCCAAGGAATTACTTTTGGTAAGATGTTTTGGATGTTGAAAATTCACACAGGGACAGAAAAAACCCATAGCAAGAATAGGAAAAACACTGAGGGTTTTGATGTGTGTAAGTTATCTTTGGCTGAGGAAGTCAGAGCCACAAATTGCTCCACACCAGAAGAGCATCCACAGAAACTGCACTGTGGTTTCAGCTCTTGTGCTGGATTTGTCACTTTTACTTCTGTTCCTCTATTCTCCACAAATGTGGATGCTGGCAGGGAATTTTTTTATTTTAACAAAACAGGAGTAAAATGAAGTAGAAATTCAAATTACTTCTTAAATTTGAACTTAAACAGTATGACAAGGAGCCTTTAAATATCTTGGGTTTTCTTCTGGCTGTGTAGGAAAGCAAAGCAGTGTACCTTTTTTGTAAGTACCTTGTCTATAGTCCAAGTTGTATTCTTGATCTTTAACATTTTCAAGGAAGGCATACTTACCTAAAAATAAAAAACTGAGCCTCTGTAATTAGAATAGCGTGTCTAAATGTTTCCTTGTTTTAAAAGCTTGGCACAGTTGGCACAGAATATGTGCTTTCCTTTGCCAGAGCTACTAAGGATGTTGGTCTTACTAAAACATGAATGTAGAGCACATGAATGTAGAGCAGACTTTTTTAGGTCACAAGCGGAAATCTGTTTATTTTTGCTGCAGTTAGTTCTGTATTGCTTAGGAAGCTGCATGTGTCATGTGAAGTGTTTGGAGTTGTGTTTTGGTTTGTTTTTTGTTTTTTGGGTTTTTTTTTTGAGATTACCCAGAATTTAGCTTTTAATGTCGGTTGTTGTGTTGTTTTTTTTTTTTTTTAATTTTCTTTTGAACATAACTCTAGAGTTGGAAGTTTTCCTCAATATGCTTCTAAAGATGTTTGCTAGAGTATGTGCAGTATATAAAACTGATCCAATGCTTCTAGTCTTATGGTGGCTAATAAGACAGAAGTAATTTAATAATTAAAGTATAACTTCAGTCTTTGTTTTGTTGACACGGAATACCTAGAATACAAACTTTCTATACTTGGCCACCTTATCTCTTTGTAAGGCTTAAGCCTCTGTCACCTCACTGTCTGGCTCTGCATTTCCAGAGCAGGGACCAGGGCTGTTCACTTTGCTGTGTAGCAGGAGATAAGCACAAATCCAGGGTACTGCCTGCCCTTCTGGTCTGCAGTTCCTTTTCCTTTCAGCTGTTCTTAGGCCTGTTTCTTTCCTAACCTTAAAATGTTGTCGTTTAATTTAAACTGTTGTCCTGGGTTCAGCTAGCAAACAGTTGGGTTTTTTTCCTAGCAGCTGGTGTAGTACTTGCTACGTTTGGGAGTCGGGATGAGAGCAGTGCTGGTAACACCCCCATGTTTTAGTTGTTGCCAAGCAGTCGAGGACTTCTTGGTTGTTCATGTTGCCCTGCTAACGAGAAGGCAACATGAAGCACCCAGGAATCTGTGAGGGGACATGGCCAGGACAAGTGACCTAAACTAACTAAAGAGGGGATTCCATACCAATGATGCCATGCTTTGTATAAAGAGGGGCCAGTTGGGTAGGCGTTTGTGGCTCTGAAATGCTCCTGCTTTGGGACAGCTCTGAGCTGTACAGTTTGAGTTGTGCAGCTTGCTGAGAAACTGCATTGTGTATCACCAGTTTTGTATGTGTAAGTCCTGTTGTTGTTTCTCTCTCCCTTTGCTGTCCCAGTAAACTGCCCTTATCCCAAGCCATGAGGTTTTGCCTTTGTCTTCTCATTCTTCCTAGCTCTGCTTGAGATGGGGCTAAATGACACCTGCCAGTGTGAAAATACGAGTTTTGAAGTAAAGCACCTGTGTTGCAGAGGAAGGGTTTGGGTCTGCAAGCTCAGCAGACTCATTTCCTATAAGACAGGTTTTTAGGTTAATGGAGCAGCCCTGTCTGAGTTGTGGTACTACACACTGTTCTCATGCTCTGTCCTGGATTTTGGCAGGGGTGGAATTAATTATCACGAGAAACTGGGATGGGACACAGCCAGGACAAATGACCCAGGCTGGCCAAAGGGCTATTCCATACCCTGTGACATCATGCTCAGTGTATGAGGCAGGAGCTGGCAGATGAGGGAGGGGTCACTGCTCAGCATCAGGCTGGATGTCAGGTTGTGGGCCATGAGCAAATCTGATTATGTATCACCTTCTTTGTATATTCTTGTATTAGTGTTATTCTAGTATTACTCTCCCTTTGCTGTCCCAGTAAACTGTCCTTGTCCCAAGCCATGAGTTTTCTTTTGCCTCTCCTTGCCATCACACTGTGGGGTGGGGAGGGGTGAGCAAGTGGCTATGTGGTGCTTAGTTCCTGTCTGGAGCTGAACCACAGCATGCTTCCATGGATTGTGTGCTTTATTTTGGGGGAAGAAATGTTATTAGTAAGGTGGACAATTCTCTGTGAGTGTGGACAGCGCTAGAGTGAAGACTTGATTGTGTGATTATGAGTGTTTCTTAACATCAAATCAGTTTTATAGTAACAGAAAATCTTACCACCTCTCTGGGTATGTGTTCAGTTCTTTAGAATTCATTCTAGTTGAGGAAGATGGAAATAAGTGATGGCTAGTGTGCACTTAGTCAGTTGAGGGTGATGTGCTGGAGCACAGGGAAAAACAACCAACATCCAACAACCGAACAGTTGAAATGTTAAAGGAAACAAAATTGTGTTTTATGGTTGATTGTTTTAAATTGTTATGGATATATATAGCAGGATTGTTGCCTTGAATCAACTTTAAACATAGTTCCCAAGTTCTGGCTTTCTGGAACAGAATGAGTACTTGATGCTCTAGGCAGCTCTGTAGTTTCAAGTGTAAAGGAATTTGAAGAGCTGTGAGAGTTAATGTGAGGAAGGAGAGTATTTTTGTTCTTTGCCTAGCATCTGTCCTTAGCTTTTGTGTACAACATAGATTGATTGTAAGAATCTATTTCTTTGGGCTCACTAGAGCATTTACTGAGTTACTGACAAGCCACTTGTTTTTTTGTGGGTAGATAAATGTATTGATAGAAGGATTGCTAATTGTAAAATACCACAGGAAAAAAAAACCCAAACCACTCTTGTCAACGTGTACAGTTGCAGCCTAAACCATGTATACACGTTTTCTTTATGTTACAAACATAAACTGGCATTACTGCTGGGAGGAATTAGTCCTGTTTGTCTCCTGGTGCATTAGAACTCTATCAGAGGATTGCTGTAAGGCTTTAAAAATAACCAGGACTAAAAAGAAAGGGGGTAGAAAAAGAAAGCATGGTAGCTGGGGGCAGCGAGGAGTTTCGAATGGCTTGTCTTTTCATAGTTGTCCTGCTTTTGGCTGGGATAGAGTTGATTTTCCTTATAGCAGCTAGTCTAGTGCTGTGGTTTGGATTTAGGTGGAGGACAGTGTTGATAACATGCTGCTGTTTCAGTTGTTGCTGAGCAGTGCTTATACTAAGTCAGGGACTTTTTTGCTTCTCATACTGCCCTGCCAAAAAGTAGTCTGGGGGTGCACAAGGAGTTGGGAGGGGACACAGCCAGGCCAGCTGACCCCAGCTGANTTAAGTCTTACCTCTTGTTTTTTCTTCCTTTCCTATCCTCCATCCCACTGGTGAGGAGGGACGAGTGAACCACTGTGTGCTGTTTAGCTGCCTGACAGGTTAAACCACAACATTAGTTTTCTGGCATTTAACGAGTGGGAAGGTGGTTTAAAGTGCTGATCCAAAGGTGAGCTGATAATTTTGTTTTCTGGTAGTGGTTTTGTGCTCCCTCACTGGCATGTTGAAAGCTGTCAGTGCAGGAAGGAGGGCATAGCTTGTGATCGCTGGTGAGGAAGACCTCAGTCGCAGTAGTTCTGATTTAAATGAGTTTAAGTTGTGGTGGGATTGCATGCTCAGAATTTGGGTCTCTGCTCTGACTTGCAGTGTGAAGCCCCATTTGCTCACTGACATTTTAGTCACTGCTGAAAAGCATATAAAGCTTGCAGATGCCTAATGGACATTCATATTTGCTTTATGACTAACTTCTCTGTGTTACAGGTCTGTGCCTTCTAATTGTTTTAAGGCCAAGTTTTAATTTAGCATGGAAATTTAAGAATATTACAAGTGATCTGGTTGTGTCAAAGAGAATATCAGCCCTGTCAACACTGGCATCTTGCATTAAAAGTTTAAAAAATTTCAAAATTATCTGATACTAAAAAACCAACCCTTGCTGCTAATAGTCTGTGCATGGGACTTCAAGAACAACATGATTCTTTATAGCTGTTCATAAAAATATTAGAGTTTCTTGTTGCTGGTTTTAGCCAGTAGTTTATTATGCCTGTGCTGGTACAATATCTTACTATGTGTCACTTGCTAAAACATTGTCTTCTCTTTAAGGTTATTCTTTCAGGCTTCTATGTATGGGAAGCTGTGAGTTACCTAAAAAATCTATTTTTACTTTCACAGTAGCTATTCCAACTAATTTTTCTGTACCTAATGTTTACCTCATTCAAAAATACTTCTGCTTGACTGTTTCTGTGATTTACAGCTCCCAGTCAATCTTGTAGATGAGCTTGTCAAAAAACTATAGATCTCTGTGTCATACAGTCTGCTGAGTTGAAGATGACCAATAAGGATCATCAAGTCCAACTCCTGGCTTTACACTGGACCAGCTAAGTCAGAGCATGGAGCTGAGGGCATCGTCCAGACGCTTCTTGACCTCAGTCAAGCCAGGTTCTGTGACCACTTTCTGTGACCACTTCCCTGGGGAGCCTGTTCCAGTGCACAATCACCCATTCAGTAAAGAACCTCTTCCAATACACAACCTAAACCTCCTCTGTTGCAGCATCGTACCATTCCATTGGGAACAGTCACCAAAGATAGGAGTATCCCTGGTCACCAAAGGGAGGAGATCAGCACCTATCCCTTTGCTCCCCCTCATAACAATGTGGATGACACGTTATTAGTAAATGGTGTTAAATGCTGTATTGATAGATGTAGGAAGTAAATTTATTACATAGATAACCCCTACAATGTCCCCAAGTAAATTTGTGTAGTTGTTTCTACTCTTTATCTTTCTGCCTAGTAAATATTTTATCTGGAGCACACTGACTTATGAGAGCTGTGACCCCATCATGGCATGGATCAGCTTTCTGGTATGAAAGACAGTGACAGACTTCATCCAGCTTTCTGGATGAAGAGCCGTAGAATAGGTGGGCTGAGGGGAGGTTCTGGGGCTGGCTTAGTCAGTTGGGTACCACAGGGTCTGGTGCACTGTTTGTTGTGGCAGAGTAGAAGGCACAGCTCCATGGGCAAGCTCAGTGAAGAGGGATGGCCACTGCCTGGTTTCAGTGGGCGTTAGCTCTTTCATAACTTCTGTCTGCACACCCCTCCATGCGGTTGTAGAAAGAGAGCAAAGAGGGGAAGACAAGGTAGCAAGCTTGCAGAGGTGGCAAGCCTGGTCCAGTGTCAGACCTGAGCTCTGTGTTCTTCTTGCACTTGTGTGTTGCTGGGTGGGAATCCTTCCTCTGCAGGTTTTTGTGGTTCCTCTGTAGCTGGTATTTGTTGTCTTGTATAGGATATGGGTAACTCAAACTGAGTAAAGCTGTCCTGCTGTTCTGATGGTTCTAAGGAATAATTGGAAGATTTCAGTAGTAGACATTTTAGAGGTCCGCAGATGTCTTTCAAAACTTGGGCAGTGAGATAGGGCAAGGGGAAGAATGAGTGGTGAGGGTAGGGAAAGGAATCTCATTAAAACAGGATCTTCCAAAACTGGTTTTGCCATGTCCTGGAGCTACTGCTCTTTTCAGGTGGTCCCCTGAAAATAAGAGGTAATCAATCTAGATTCAAACAGCCTGTGATGCATAGGCCTGGTGTTTGGACAACCAGTATAGTGGTGACTGTAAAACAGTAACTTTTGTGCCCTGGTAAGCATGTATTTTGGTGGGTTATAATTACTACATAATTTTGTTGTTAAAATAAACTGTTCTTTGTTCTCAGCCTGCAGTTGTAATAAAAAGAGTAATAATATAACCACAAAACCTGGAAAAACATCAGATATTGAGGTTCTAAAAAGGGGGGTAGGGGGAATCCACGTGGAAATGTGTTGCATGTAAAAAATGTGTAATGGCTTATGTAGACACACACTTCATCGATGATTTTGTAATACAGAATTTTTCATGCCTTGTTGGTGCTACGCAACATAGAAAAATACAACCATTCACTGTGTCAAGAAGCTTGTAAACTGAGGCCAGTGTCCAAACTTGGAGGCAACAAATATTTGTTGTTCCTAAAATAGAAATCAGTATTCTTATAGATGGCAAGCAGGAAGCTCTCCGAGCGGTTTGAATTGGGTGGTTTTCATGTCAGTAACTGACTGAGGGGTAGACAGAAGGAATGAGTGATTGCAGGTTGACAGAAGCACAGGTTAGGGGTAGACAGGTGGGTTGAGGCTGAGAAGGAAACAAATGGAGTATTTAAACTTTCTACTCAGACTAGAGAGGCAGGGAGTTTCTTGATAGATCAGAGTGCACAGGGAAGCTGGGGTTCTAGTGTGTCCTGGGCAAGACTGAGTAGTTAGAGACAAACTTTTCAGCCATCTCTAATGATTTGGCAATAGCAGTCTCAAGGAATGGGTCTTTAGGTGAGTCTTTCACTTGGCTCTTTATTAGATACAGAAAAAAGAGCAAAGAATTGCAAGTACTACTGAAACATGTAGTCTGAGATGATCTGTGGCTTACTTATGTGCATTAAGCAAATAAACCCTTGGAAATTTGCCAAGTAATTAATTTAACTATGGTAGGGGTATTTTTTCTTCAACCACAGTAGTTTTTGATGTGGCAGACTAGTGATTGATGGCTCCTCTGCTGTTGCTGTAAATGGTGTTTTCTCTCCTAGGATTTGGACGTGACAGAGGGAGAGGAGCGGGGAGGTTTTCAGCCCGAGGCATGGGGTAAGAGCACTCAGAGAACAGATTTTGGCAGGGATCAAACTGGCAATATTAAGTGACAATATCGGCGCTATATGTATTAATATTACTATATATTTGATAAACCAATATAGATGCAAATATTCACAAATCTGTTAGATGATTAATAGATTTTTAAGATCTTAAACCAGTATTTCTAACTAGATACAGCTGTGCTCACTCACTGTTAATATGTCTGACTTGGAGAACCCATTTGTATCAGTAGCAGCCACATAGTACCTAGGGGACTGAAAGTTCTGTGTGGGTGCATGTAGTCCTAGGTCAAACTTTAAAATAGATTTGTTTCAGTGTAATGTATACCATGCATGAACTACGTAAAAGCAGAAAGACTAGCTATTAAAAAATGTCGCCTGGCTTTTCAGGTTTCAGCTGTTAAGGACATATGTGGACCCTAACACATCATCAAAAGATGCCCCTCAGCAGCTCTAGTTTGCTGTCAGTTTTGTTGGAATAACTTGCTTCATAGAAATGTAGCCTCCAGTATGTTCACTCAGTGTTTCTTTGGTGACATTTCATGTAATACTAGTGATGTCACAATGAACAGAAGGCTCATTCTACTCCTAATAATCCTTCTTGTTCATACGTGTAGGTAACAAACTGAAAAGAGGTTGTTCTTCAATAATACTTTTTCACTTGTTAGCTGCATCTGTGTATTTTGGCACTGCTGTAAGGAGCACATTGTGAAGTAATTGACTGACTCCTGTCCTGCACAGGTCTGGTGTTCTGAAGGGATATGATACTGGTTTCTCATCAGTGAGCCACATGCTGAGAAACCATGACCTGGGAGGGGCTTAGTGCTGTGCAAATAAACTAAAGCTTTGTAAGACTGAGAGGACTAGGTATGCTGTTAACTGCTTTCTCAGGAATTGCTGTTTTGGTGCAGTTTCTCCACAGTATTTGTTTTTTTCTTCCCCAGTCTGCTGATTTTTTTTTTCTTACTAGTTTTCTCTCTTCTTCCCTTTTTATCTGTGTCTGCTCATACAGGAAAAACTCTTTTGAAAGCAAAGCTTTCAAGATAAATTATCTGGAAATCAAGATGTTAAATCTAATACAACTTCAGCTAAAACGATGACACTTTTGTTTGCTGAATGACCCATGTGTTCTCTTCCATTTCTTAACTTTTAAAACTCTAGGACATTCAACCCTGCAGACTATACGGAGTCTTCTGCCACTGCTGTTTTTTGGACAAAGTCAGAGGTTATGGAGTCTAGTCAGAGGGATACAGATGATGGCACTGGTAAGATGCTTCAAGAAGTGGAAGGATTGGAATGAAGACCTGTAGCAAAGTGCAGTTAAAATAATAATTCTGTTAGTGTTCAGTTAGCTGAACACTAACAGAATTATTATTTTAACTGCACTTTGCGAATGCATCTGCCGTGACGCAGTTCATTTCTATAGCTTAACCGCTACTGACGTGCGAGGCACATGCTGTAGCCTGAGCCAACATTTCACTAGAACAAAAGGAAGGCCATTCGCTGTTTTGTTTTTCTTTTGTAACTAACAATCCTTTGAGACACAAAGGGATTTTAAGAGTTATTAGAAGAACCTTGAATGAAAGGAACTGTTTAGATAACTACTGCTTCAGAGCCTACCTAGTGTTGTTAAGGCATACATGTCCTACTAAAAGCAATTGGTCCACAGCCTTGGGCAGAAGGGTGTGATTATCCAAGTAGAAGAGGAAAAAGAAAAGAAAAACTGTTAATAAATATGAATCCAAACAGTGGCGCTGGGATGGCTTTGGAAACGCCACCTGTACAATGCAGGAAAGTAAAGATGTGATTCTCTGGTATGGAGAGTTACGAGAACTACGACCTTTGAAAAGAAGAGTTATTAACTAAAGCACCGGCAGACGCATGAATGGATCCCAAAAGAGCATTCTGTCTGTCTGAAGTTAGAGCACTGCAGCTGTGTGTTCCTGAATGAAGTTTCAAGCGTGAAGTACGTGCACCTGGAAAGTACTTGGCTAAAGAAAGGCAGACATAGTTTGGAAAGGAACCTCTTGACAGCTGAATTGTGGTGATTCAGAAATGAAGAATTTGACCAGATTTGTCAGTGACAAGGGAAATAGGATACCTTGCTGCTTCATATATTCCATGACAGGAGATGAAGACAGAAGGAAACCACGTATCAAGATGGAGAAATTTATGGTATTGTCTACACTTGGGAAGCAGAGTGATGTGGGATACATTTTTTTGTCTAGCCTCAGCAAAAGGTAACTTTTCTCATCTTTTAGTTGCTGAAGCATATTCAGATGATGTTTCATCAAACCCTGTGTCAAGGATAAAAGGAAGAGACTGATATTGGAGGCCAGGGTGTGCTCTGTTGAGCTCTGCTGTGAACCTCTTGACATGATGCAGATTTCTAAGCTTCATACTAGCCATGTTCCACTTTAACCCGTGAAGACAGTAACAGAATTTAGGAGGGCTTATTAGGCAGCTGTCTTGTCACTGAGTGCCTTCTAGTCCAGTGTGGGAGAATGGCACTGAATATATTAATGGTTGTTGAGAGGAAGGTCTCTTGACAAATACGTCATCGTCTTTCCAAGAAATTACTTTTGAAGTGACTTGGTCCTATAGTACAAACAGAAATGCACCTTTGACTTTAACTCATGTTGGTTTTTCAAATAAGTTTATCAGATAATGAATGAGAAGGACATGTGATGACTTGAAAATTACCTGAAGAATGTTTATGTTTACGATATTATAGAAAAGAGCAGGGTGTGTTGGCACAAGTATTGCAGAAGCAACAAGGTTAACTAACTAAATAAAGAAGACGTACAAGTAAGGTGTGAGGAGACTGGACCAGAGGTAGAAAATACACTGCTTAGTTATAATGAATGCAAATGTAAGGCTGTGGCTTATGAACAAGGGACTTGTACAACACTTCCCAAACAGGTTTTTGTGACCCTCCGTACTGAATCAGGGTGGTCTCCATGTGTGCCTCCCCTATGGCAATTACTGTTCCTTCTTGTAGGCATAGTCTTAGTCTTCAAAATAATTGTGGCTTGGTGTTGCTGAGCAGATCCATGTAAGAGTACAGATGTCTCTGTCTTCACGAGGGGCGCACTGCTGAGCAAACAGAATGGTGGAAATAGTAGCTGTACTACTTGACATGTGGAATTTGCTTTTGGATGCCACGTGTGTTTTTGCATGTCACCAAGAGTTGCACTGACCTTCAGTAACAACTTAAGGTGTGTATGGGAAGTTGAAGAGCATAGCATGGAGAAGGTGAGTTACCAATTTGGAATTAACTAACTAAAGTCCAAATGAGGAGGTCCTAATTTGAGGGTGATGTACTTGTATGGAAATCCATAAAGTCTGCAGTGGACTGGTGAAGGATGACAGAGAAGAGTGTGTATAGAGGAAGGGCAGGATGGAAATCCCACTCAATTCACTCATTACCCAGTTCCAATTTTTTTTCACCTAAAAAGAGAGAAAAGAAAATTAGTGTATAATAGCTGCCTGGAAGATCAGTGGCTTTCATCTGCAGTTCCATTAAAAAGGAGGCAATGTACAACTGCTTGAAGAAAGAAAACTAGTTTTGCATATCAAAATGTTTTCTGAAGGCATCATCTGAACACAAACTCTTTAAACCAGTGCTGGGTGAACATAAACTCTTTAAGCCAGTGCTGATTTAATTTTCAATTAAAAAGAAATACACTAATTGTTTCTAAAATGTAGTTGCCTTGTCTGAAAGCACTCCAGAGCCTCTTGTCTTGATTTGTTGCAGATACCAGCAGAATCGTAGGAGCTTGGATGAAAGGTGTTTCCAGGTGCACCATTGTGTAATCCTGTAGAAAAGCTAGCTAGTACTGTGGAAGTAAAAATTATCCATGTTGGTTGAAACAAAAAGTGGGTAAAGGGTGAATGTTTGATAATTTGTAACACTTAAGTATAACTGTATTTCAAATAATTAGTCACTGGTTTCTCAGCATCCCAATTTTTATAGACGTAGTGTACAACTGAAAGACAAAGGACAGGTTGGAAACAACAATCAGCCCTTATCAAAAGGAAATAAACTTGAACAGAATGATTGGTATTTTCTTACAGGCATGCTGTGTTCAATCTCTTACCTTTTTTGTAGTGTAAAAGACAGTGGAGACCCTGAATGACAAATCATAACTGTTCTTATAAATAATATTGGAGGTGGTCAGTTCCCAAGTAGGTTATAAAAGTGGTAATTTACTGATAATTCTGCTTTGACTGTGTTTAATAAATTTCATAGGAGAAGCTTCATTTGATATTACCGTGGCTATAAACGGCCTTAAGTGACTCTTAAACTGAAGACTGAAGAGAAAAAAATAAAGCTTAACCTGTCAAGGGAGAACAAGGTGTAGCTTGGAAGTTAGAAGGAACCAGGGATTTGTTTGGTGGTTTTTTTAGGGTTTTTGTTTTGGGTTTGGGTTTTTTTGTTTGGTTTTTTTTTTTTTTATTTTAGGACTGCTGTAAAAGCAGAACATTTTAAGGAAAACTTGAGGTCATTCTGGATTGTGATTGTAATCCAATGGGAAGGATTAGTACAGAAGTTTGTAATAGACCAATGTAATAGGAAATGACGAATTGGTGGAAAATAGCTGATGACCTAATAAAACCACATAGTATGCTTTTTATCGGCTTTCTAACAGTCTAAAACCAAGTGTGTTACAAAGGGAAACAGGAAAGAATCACAAATACCTGTCAAGGTTGAAGTTGATATGACAAGGATCCTTGAAAACAGAAAGCATATTTTCTGTGGAAACTAGAATTCTTAAATTGTGATTTAAGAGCAAGGCATGGGGGTAAATGGTGGCAGGAGGATACATGAATTTGCAACAATGTCCATGGGGCTTTTGGGCTAAAAGGAAACAGATACACTTGTGGCAAGATAGATTTGGAACCCTCCATAGTTAATAGGAGGTAGGTGTGGGCAAATTGGATTTAATGCAGAGAAGAGCAGTGAAATAACAGAGGCTGGAAGAGTGAAGTTGGAAAGTTATGGTGTTAATGAGCAACAATGAACAACCTTAGTAACTTGGGTGAACTAATAAAGGGTTGTGATCAGTATTTAAAAAGAGTGAATGCATGGGTCTACAATCATAAGTAGAAGCAACAAATAAATATTTAACTTGAATTTCAGAAAATGTCCCAAGCATTATTCAAACAGTTTTTGTGAGCAGGCGTTTCTGTGTTCCTCCAGAGAGCCACCACAACGTGGATTGTTACCTTGCTCAGGACCTGCCGTATAATAAACCCCTTCTCCTCACCATGTGATCCTGCTCAGGCAGGGGGGTTGGACTGGGGGATCTCTTGAGGTCTATTCAGCTTCTAGTATTCTGTGATTCATGGTGGGTTGTCTTGCCTGGTTGGATCAGTGCCATTTGGCCCTCCTTTGCCCAAGACACTGGTTTATAAAGGTGTACAAAACAATGGGCTAATGTTGTGGTGCCATTAGTATGAACTGGATTTGATGCTATCGCCGGGGGCTTGTTTCTGGATAAATATGTCTGAGGGTTCCTGGCTAAGTAAATGGAGTATTAAAGCAGTAGTTCTTTTGTTTTGTACTTGATCAAAGGTGATGGTAGCAGGACCTTCACTGCTAATGTTTTCTTTGCTCGTGGTTATGTAGTTGAAATGAAGACTCTGGTTGTTGCTTGGTTAACCTTCCCTATGCTTACACTGGTGGGGCAAGGTGTTCAGCTCTACTGCTTCTTGCATGTCTGTGCCTGCTGTATCCTATGGAAGGGATCAGTTTTTTACATCTATAGGATCATTTCCTGTAATCTTTACGTAGCTACCTGCTGTGGACTGTGTGCTCTGCTCTAGTGTTCACCAAGTAAACTCAGACACACGTTATGGGAATAATATTTTGTAGCTACAGTTGAAGCTTATTAGATTTTGCTGCTCTTATATGAATTTTATTTGTTTTAAAATAAAATTTCCCTGTCAGGGGTGGGACTCTACCCTTAGAGAGAGAAAAGAGTTTGGAAAGGAGACTCTAGTGGCAGAGCTTGGATCTCTATTTTGAATATGTTGAAAGTAGAACTGTGGATGTCAGAGTAGTTGTTGTGGTTTATTTAGGTCTGTATGAACCTGTGCATGTAACTATAAGTTCCTGTGAGAGAGCTGAGTAACCTCTCACTGTCACTGGGGTCGTAAGAGGAAGTTCTTCCAGTGTTTGTGACTAATAGCTGGTTGCAGATGTGTTCATGCAAATGATCTTGTGTACCACAGTGGCTGAGAAACTCCTGAACCTGAAATCAGAAATTTAAGTGGGGGAAAAAAAAAAAAGCCCTCCCAAGATTTTAAATCTGAAGACCAATTTTCTAGAGCTTCCCATGTCTCCAACCACCATCTCATTTTGTATTCCACTAATGATGACAACAGGATTGCTTGTAAAGCAGAAGGATTGAAATACTGCACAGTGTTTAGTTTGTAACTGTTTTCTTTCCTTCCCCAAACTACAGTAGGAGCCTGGAATAATTCAGTGGAAGAATGGACAGCAGAAGATTGGAGTGAAGATGTAAGTTGTTGGATTGACTGATTGTTTACCATTGTCAGAGTTTTGTGCTGTCTATAAAAACTAAACGTTTCCAGTAATACCTTGCTATATTCATTTCCTTACCATATTTCTTGCGGTAGTTCCTATTTAAATATATATATTTAGGTAAGCATAAATAAAATTATTAAAAATAAAATTGAATCAAGAAATCTTAATTTATTTTGTGGGGTGGACAATACATGGATAACGAAATTTTAACTTTTATCCCAAATTAAGCATTTGTGAATTACAGTTCCTCATGGCTCAATGCTGATGGGTGTTAATTGTGTACTTTGCCCTATTAATGTATAGGGCTTTAAAGTCATGTTATTGCAAGACATTTATGTGTAAGTGCTGAAGCATATCAACTTCAGACTCTTCATTTAATGCTTTTTTTTAATATTATGAACATGAAGTGGGCTATTTCAATTATGCAGATTTAAAAAAAAGAGCTAATGGTATGCTGAAACCAGCTCCTAATTAATTAATTACTAGTTTTTATTATGACATGTTGTCTAAAGTACTTCAGCACCTTTGGTTCTCATTTTTTATCAGGCAAGAGGTGTCTTCATGTGTGTAAAGTACGTTTGTGATCAACATGTAAAAATTGGAATTTTTATTTTAAGTTATAGTATTGAAGCTTAAGGAGTTTGGAAAATAAGAGAGGTCACAAGAAATACGGAAAGGGAAACTTAATTTCTAAGAAGTTTTTCATATTTTATGTCAATATCCATAATTTCACGTTTATTTTCAGAATTTAAGGATACCTTTTGCCTCCCATAGGGTGACATGTCAGTGCTATCCCTAGAAATGTGTGAATATGTCTTATGGCCGATATGAAAACTCTGCCTGTACCTAATGAGAGCTCTGTGGTTTTAGAGCAAACAGACCAAAACCTGCATCTCTTTTCAAACCTGTCCTCTTTCTGCTGTATATGCTAGAGGTGGCCTAAGGACAGTGAAAATGCCTGGCCTTGTTTCTAACCTCTTACGATACAGTATTAGTAGTATGGGAGTGGTGTTTAGCAATGGATATAATTTTTAAAAAAATAATTATTGAACCTGTGTAATTTGCACGTGAGTCTTGGAAGTGTTCCAGATAAAATCTCTGGTCTGTTGTTAATTTTAATTCATTTTAGAGTCCTGGAAAAATTCCTGTAACCTAAGAGAAAGTTGTTCAAGCGCTGGTGTTCAGAAAAATTGAAAAAAATGGTGAGCTGCTGAGACATTAGCCCAAAACATGCTTGGGGAAGAAATAAAGGAAAAAATGATTCATCTGCTTTAAAAGCAAACAAAATAAAATGGGCAGCATATAACTTGTGCCATCCATTGTAGTTCTGTGGAAGATAGGTCCACTTCAGAGGTACTTGACTTTTGCCTTTATGTAGTTTATGAGTTACCTGTGAAGAGAGAGTATGTCTTTTTAACAGATTTGATTTATATCTTTTCTTCCTAAATAAATCACATGAGAAAAGATGTTAGGTGGATTAAAATCTGTCTTACAAACTTTGTCCTGCCTTTTACAGGAGGACCCTAGGTGAAGCCTTAGAGAGAACTAGACAGACCAGAGAGCTGGGCAGTCACCAACAGCATGAAGTTTAGTAAGGACAAGTGTCAGATTCTGGACCTGGGAAGGGGCAACCCTGGTTGTGCATCCAGCTTGGGGGATGAGAAGCTGGAGGCCAGCCATGCTGAGAGGGATTTGGGGGCCTTGGTTGACAGCAAGTTGAACATAAGCCAGCAGTGTGTCCAGGTAGCCAGGAGAGCCAACCGTGTCCTGGGGTACATCCAGCATGGCATGGCCAGATGGGCCAGGGAGGAGATTGTCCCACTCTACACTGAACTGGGGTGGCCTCTCCTTGAACTGGGTGCAGTTTTGGGGTGCTGCAGTACAAAGAGGGACATGAAGCTGTTGGAGAATTTCTAGATGAGGACAAAGAGGTTGGTGAAGGGCCTGTAGGGGAAATCTTACCATGAGAGGCTGAAGTCCCTGGGTTTGTTCATCCTGAAGAAGAGGCAGAGGGGAAACCTCATTGTGGTCTGTCCCTTCCTGACAAGGGGGAGTGAAGGGGCAGNAGGTCACAGCACCCAGATTGACTGAGGTCAAGAAATGCCTGGACGATGCCCTCAGTCCCATGCTCTGTCTGGGCTGGTGCTGTGTGGAGCCAGGACTTGGAGTTGATGATCCTTATGAGTTGGACAGCTCAGGAGATTGTGTGATTCTATGATTGAATGTGGCATTTCAAGGAGGGCTTTAGAAGAATCTAAAAAGCATCTAGTCCCAGGCCAGATGCCATCTAGTGTCTTTATCAATGATTTGGAAGTAAAAATAAACTGACTGCCGAATAAAGTGCGTAAATTAAAAAAATAAATATTGGAATGGCAATTAAAAGTAAGATAGCCATTCAGAGAGCTCTGTACCTCTGCTAGACTTAACCTGTTCTAGTGAAAAAAAACAACTTTAATATAGCCAAGAGTCCATCAGTTAAATAGGAATAAGGACACGTTCCAGATCAAGGGGCTGTTTTCTGGAGAGCAGCAACTGAACAAACCTTTCAGGATCATAGTGTGTGGTGACAGATGAACAGGTCAGCATGGATCTCCTAAAGGTGAAAATAAGTCTTTTTACCTGTAGGCATTCTTTCCTGTCTCTTAAGCATTCTTGATTTATCTTTCTGTGTGCATATGCTTCTGAGCTTAATTTTGAAGTACTGTATCCAGTTATTCATAACTTATGAAACAAAAGTTGTGGAATGTAGCTGAAAATTATATCCTGATAGGAGAGGTCCTAAAAAGTGAGACTTTTAGCTTACTGAATCTAAAAGGCATATTATTAGCCTATAATGGGCTCCAGTTTTAGTCTAGCAGACAAAGGTATAACATAAACCTGTGGCTGGAAAAGGGAGCCACATATTTTAAATTTAAAATAAACTATTTCAGCAGCATGACTGATGAGTAAAACAACGGAGAAAGCTGATATATTTGTTGTCTGTAGATAAAGACCAGGTGTTTTTCTGAAAAATATTTTTGTTTAAATGCTGTGTTCTGTAGTCAGATATAAGTAACAAGCAGGTGAGTGAAGCATAGTATTGTTTGACGTGAGAATCATTAGATTTTTCTGATCTCATAGTCCTGTGTGGCTTTATCTTTAGTAGCAAGTACTGCACAAGTGTAGTAGGTTGTCAGCATGCTCTTAAATAGAGTGGAAACTATTGCAGTGAAAAATAGGCTCTGTTTTTGTAAAGGGTTATTCAGAGCATGAACAGTGGAGAACCAATCAAATGTTGTCTCACTGTTTATGACTCTGATTTTTCCTATTAGAATTGGGATCATACTCTGGCTAAAGAACATTAACTACAGGAATGATAAGAAGAGGAGGAATGGAATACATACACATTGCCATAAAGTGGTTGAAGTCAGACATTTTCTGTGCAGTATTGGTAGTCATAGTTTTTATTTGAAAGAATAGCAACACTAAAAAAAAAGTGGGAATGTTTCCTTTACCAAGAAGCAGCAGGAGAACTTGTTTTATTTTCTGTAACTTCAGCATATCGAAACAATAGTGTGATTTTAGCATTTCTGATGTATCAAAGTTGAATTGCTGTGAGGATGCTGGAGTATAATATATATTCCTGTTCTACTTACCTATCAACTGGCCATAGGAGCTGGTAGCTAGCTAGTTAGCTGTTAAATATATTGTCTTTTGGTAACTGCCATAGGAGCAGGAGCTGAAAAGCACAGGCATTTCACTGCAGATGGAGGAAACACCCTTGTGAGCTTGATTCTTGCAAATGGTTCTGGGAAGATGCCAGAGCTCAGGGAAAGATGTGCAGTGTACAGTGACTTTGTTAGGAGCTGATAATAGTTCATCTAAGAAGTACCAAATATATCTGAGTAATAAAACTTCTCAGCTGCTGCTGCAGGAAGCATTTTTTTTTACAAATGCTGTGATCCCAGCAGCCGTTCAAGTTAGGTGCTTGAGTTTGCCACGAGGTGTGGTGTAAACTTGAGTGTAGCTGGGCTGGTAGCTGGAGACTTCTGTTTTGCATGCTGGTTTACTTGACATGCGAGAGGAAATCTTCTCTTCGAGTGTGCTTTTGCATTCTCACAGGCCTCCTCAGGCGCCTCAATTTGGTTAGTTTTCAGGAGTCATCAGTGTTTTGGCCAATCTTATCCTGTGAGCATATGAAACTGTTGATATTACAAAGGATGTTTGACAGTGGATTGCAGACCATTGGCTGCTGCTCATGCCATTAGCTGACCTCTTTGTGTCAGACAATGCAAGAGTCTTGTAACACTACCAAAAGTGCATGTTGTTCTAAAATAATATGTACGGTGGGGAAACGGCTGAACCATAGAGAAACAGACTTTGTAATTGGAAATATGCTGGAGCAGTTTAGAATCGTGTTCTGGAATGGTGGGACTACAACACATTGTGTTGGTAGGGAGGGGGGAGCTGTGCAACTACTCGCTATTTTCATGACACACTGTGTTTCACATAAGTGAGTTCCAGGAGAGTACATGAAACATCTGGACTCACCTCCGAGTGGTAAGTGGTCCTTCCCAGTCAAACCTCCTGCACCCTGCTTAAGTTGGCAGTGTTGGATCAGTGGAGAGGAGGATGCCAGTCAGATGGTTGTGTTCAGGGATATAAGTGCTTTCAGTAGAGCTGCCTGTGCAATGGCAGATGAAATTGTCATATGTCCATGATGCCCTTTAAACTGGGCAGCTCTGTGTATGCAATTAAAATGTGTTATTTCCTAAGAGCTGTTTTCAAATGCCACATTGGAAAGGGATTCTTTGTGAGTGTTTGAATAGGTTGTCTACTCTTCATCATAGAATGGTTTGGATTGGAAAGGACCTTATAGGTGATCTTTTTCTACCACCCCTGCTCTGTGCAGGAACACCTCCCACTAGCCCAGGTTGCCCAAAGCCCCATCCAGCCTGGCTTTGGACACTGCCAGGGAGGGGGCAGCCACAGCATCTCTGGGCAGCCTGTGCCAGGGCCGCACAACCCTTACAGGGAAGAATTTCATCCTTGTATTTAGTCTAAATGTAGCCTCTTCCATTTCCTCTCATCCTGTTGTTACATGTCCTTTTAACCACCCACTCTCCAGCTCTCCTGTAAGCTCCTTCAGGTGCTGGAAGGCAGCTATAAGGTCTTCTTGAGCCCCAGGCTAGAAAACCCCAATTCTTTTAGCCTGTCTTGTAGGGTAGGTGCTCTGACCCTCTGATCATCCCAGCATCCTTCCTCTGGATCCATTCCAACAGTTCAGTGTTCTTATGTTGGGGGACCCAGAACTGGATATAGTACTTGAGATAGGGTCTCTCAAGAGCAGAGTAGAGGGGGAGAATCATCTCCCTTGACCTGCTGGTCACACTTCTCTTGATGCAGCCCAGGATGTGGTTTGTCTTTTGGGCTGCGGGTGCACATTGCCATCATATGTTGGGTTTGTCATCAACAGACACCCCCAAATCCTTTCCTCATAGCTGCTATCTGCCCAACCTGTAGCTGTGCTTGGGACCATGCAGACCCAAGTGCAGGACTTTTGCACTTGGCTTTGTTGAACTTCATGAGGTTGTGATGGGACCACCTCTCAAGCCTGTCCAGGTCCCTCTGGATGGCACCCCTTCCCTCTAGCATGTCAACCACACCACACAGCTTGGTGTCATCCACAAAATCCCTGAGGGTACCCTCGATCCCACTGTCCATGTTGCCAACAAAGATGTTGAACAGTACTGGTCCCAGTACTGATACCCAAGGAACACCACTTGCCACCGGTCTCCATTCAGACATTGAGCTGTTGACCAAAAATTTGAGTGTGACCATCTAGCCAGATCCTTATCCAGCAAGTTCATCCATCAGACCCATGATTATCCAATTTATTGACCAAACTGTCATGCAGAACAGTGATAAAAGCCTTGCAGTAGTCCACATAGATGATATCAGTTGCTCTTCCTCTATCTACTGATATAGTGCAATCATAAAAGGCCACCAAGTTTTGGTGAAGCCTTGTTGGTTACCACCAATCACCTCATCTTGATTTCTTCCATGTGCCTTAGAGCATTCAGGAGGATCTGCTCCGTGGTCTTGCCAGGCACAGAGGTGAGATGACTGGCCTGTAGTTTCTGGGGTCGTCTTCTTATGCTTTCTTTGCCCTTATTGGTGGAGACTGAGGCAGAGAAGTTGAGCACTTCGGCCTTCTCTGGATCCCTCATGACCAGGTCTCCAGTTTTGTTCTGGAGAGAGCCAACCTTTCTTCTATGATTCACCTGTAGAAATTCTTGTTCCTCTATGTCCCCATCTAGATTAAATTCTGTCTGGATTTTCCTAACCTAGTCCCTGTCTATTCAGACAGCCTCTTTGTATTCTTCTCAATGAACCCATTCTTGCTTCCACTCCCTGTAGATTTTCTTTTTCCACCCCAGTAAATCCAGTAGCTCCTTGTTCATCTTTGGAGGCTTCCTGGCATTCTTGCCTGCTTTCTTCTTCTTTGGGATGCACTGCTCCTGGGCTTGGAGGAGATGGTTCTTGGATACTGACCAGCATTCTTGAGCTCTTCTTCCCTCCAGGGCTTGGTTCCATGACATGTTGCAAAGCAGATCCCCGAAGAGGTCTAAGTCTGCTTCCTTGAAATCCAGAGTAGTGAATTTGCTGTGCTCGTTTTTTCATGCTCTGAGGATCTCAAACTATCAATTTCTTGGGCATTGCAACCAAGGCTGCCCTTGAGTTCCATGTTACTCACCAGTCACTTCTTGTTGGTGAGGACCAGATCCATCATAGCACCTTTTCTTGTGGGTTCTTGCACTATTTGGAAGAGGAAATTTCCATCAGTGCGTTCCAGGAACCTTTTCAGTTGCTGGTGCTCTGCTGTGATGTCCTTCCAGCAGATACTGGAGTGGTTGAAGTCCCCCACGAGGATCATTGCTTGTGAACATGAAACTGTTATATATACACTGTACATGCACAGCTCTGATTAAACCTAACCCATGCTGGCTTAAGTCATCTTCTTCTTTGCAGGTATTAATGTAAATAGAAATTCATTATCTCTAGGAAGCTGTTGCTGTTAACTATCTTCTTAAAAAGAAAATCTATTACAAATAAAAAAGCAGCAAACAAACACCAACTCTAGAAAAACCACAATCAGCCCCTTTTTTGCCAAAACCCCAACCAATCAGCTTCTTTTCCCAAACTACCTGTGCTGCTCCCTCCATTGTGGCTGTGTGGTGAAAACCATATAGTTTTCTGCTGTAGGTGGTCTAACTGGTTGTACCAGTAACCATCACTACTAACTGGTTCTTCCTTTACAGTTGTTTTTGGACTCATGCTTGCAGAGCAGCTGATTTAAGATGTTACTGCTGACCCTAAACCATTAATGCTAGTTTGCTGTGCACACCTGAGTGCAGACTGCCTTGGCTGGTGATGTGAGCTGACATGTAGAGCACAGGGGTGTGTTGAAGGAGTGGGAGTCATGCTGGGGGCTAATTTATGCCTGTACAAGGTATCCTTACGCTGATGATACACCAGTTGTCACATTAGTTACTTGCTACAGTATGTTTCCCAGTTAAACTGTTGTTCAGCCATGTGTAGGTATACTGGTATACCATTGTGTGTGTTCATTAGATTGGCTTTCTGAACACTTCAGTTAAGTTGGCTCTTGATTCTGTGGAGAACACTTTGCTGAAGTTTGAATATGTGGTATTGTCTTTCTAAGCAGAGCTGCAGCATAACTGGTTGTAATGGTAGTTTGTCTTGTACTTTTATCTTGAAAGTGCGTGACCAAGATCGAATTTCTGCAGGTGTTGCAGCACTGAAGAATGAGTATTTGTATGATTGACACCTTTCCCCCCATCTTTTTCAGCTTTCTGAAACAAAAGTATTCACTGCTTCTTCTGTCCTAGCTGAAAATCATGTGACTCCTGGACAGAGGTAAGCTCTTCTTCTACAGTTTCTTTACACCTTAAAAGCTTTCTGCTTGGTGAGCAGTGTTACTTGCACACACACAATGTTGACCAGGTCAGCCCTGGTTGGAGATTGGTTAAGCCAGTTTCAAAACTGGAAATTGGTTGGAGATTGATTAAGCCAGTTTCAATTTGCAAACATTTTTGCTTGCAAATTGTGTTGTGGATTCCTGTGTTATGGAATATTGATGATGGAAGTGCAGCCAAACTGTCCAGGAAATAGTCTGTGCCTGTAGCTCCAGAAAGCGCTCAGAATATCGTGCTTTGACAAATACATTAACAGAAAAGCTTCTGTTGGTAGGAAGGTGAGTTTCGTGGTTTCCAGTCACAGTTGTCTTGAGTTCAGATAGAGAATGAAAATTAAGGCAGTTGCTGCCTCCCTTTTTGTCTTCACCAGATGTGTGGCAGCTGTCGATGTGGAATTAGTTGCCTGTGTTAGCCTCAAGTCCCGAGGGAGCAGTTTAAGGTTCGGTATTTGGATATTGTGAGATAAGAAAACTAGATGTTCCCAAACATCCTGATACAGCTGTGCTACAGCTGTGCTACAAATTTTGTGCAGCAGAATTTTCCTTTTAAGATGGTTGTGATCTGTAGGAGGCGTGGTGTCACTTGGGATGGAGTTTTTCTTTCGTTCTTAAAGGTGGTGTGTTCACATGTTTGTTTTTCTAACGCAAATATTTTTACACTGGATGTCCCTCAAATTATATTTAGTTCATCAAATGAAATTCTGGTGGGTCTTTTAGTTTCTGTGTTTGTCCACTGTGCTTTTTGGGAGGGAGTTTTTGTTTGGAGATTAGGGTTTTAGTTTGGTGGGGGTGGGGTGTGTTTGAGGTTTTTCACTTGCCATAAGAAGGATTTAAGGGCATTATGAAATCTGCGCTATTTAAAGTGTTGGAAGCATCTTTTGAAAACAGGCCTGTGGTAAGATAAACTTTAGCCACACTTTTTGGAACAGATTTCTTTTGTTGCCTGAATGCTTTGCTTTTCCTTGGATAAACCTCTGCTCAATATGTGGAAAATGTTAGTAAGCTCTAGTAAATAGAAGAAAAAATCCTGTTTCTCAGTCTGCTTAGCTATTGGTAAACATCTAGAAGAAAAGGAGGTTATCGGGAGTGGCCAACATGGATTTACCAAATGGAAATCATGCCTGATCAGTCAGCCTTCTATGATGACATGACCTGCTGGGTGGATGAAGGGAGAGCCATGGATACTGTCTGCCTTGACTTCAGCAAGGCTCCTGACACTGTCTCTCATAACATTCCATAGGCAAGTTTAGGAAGTGTGGGTTGGATGAGGGGACAGTGAGGTGGGCTGAGAACTGGCTGAACAGCAGAGCTCAGAGGGTTGTGATAAGCAGCAGAGTCTAACTGGAGGTCTGTAGCCACTGGTGTGCCTCAGGGATCAGTGCTGGGTCTGCTCTTATTTAATGTACTCATCAGTGACCTGGATGAGGGGACAGAGCAAGTTTGCTGATGATACCAAGCTGGGAGGGGTGACTGACAAACCTGAAGCCTGCACTGCCATTCACTGAGACCTGGAGAGGCTGAAGATTTGGATGGAGTTAACCATATNCTCTATAGAGAAAGACCTGGGATTCCTGATGGTAGACTCTTCAGTGGTGTCCAGTGGCAGGACAAGGGCCACTGGGCACAAACCCGAACACAGGGAGTTCTGGCTGCATGTGGAGAAAATCTTCTTTTCTGTGAGGGTGACAGAGCCCTGGGACAGGCTGCCCGGGGGAGTTGTGGAGTCTCCTTCTCTGGAGACATTCAAGACCCATCTGGACACAATCCTGTGCAGCCTGCTCTAGGTGAACCTGCTCTAGCATGTGGGTTGGACTAGACGATCTTCAGAGGTCCCCTCTAACCCCCTGTCAGTCAGGTAATTTTGGATATCTGCCTACTATATGAGAAACTGTTGTGCTGATGTTGTGACTTCTGTGTCATCACAGAATCAC
>VXBZ01009457.1:31290-45750 GCA_013399135.1 Heliornis fulica
TGGTCTCTTCTCCCAAGTAACAAGTGATAAGACAAGGGGAAATGGCCTCAAGGTGTGCTGGAGAGGATTAGATTGGACATCTAGGAAGAATGTCTTCACGGAAAGGATTGTCAGTCACTGGAACAGTCTGCCCAGGGAAGTGATGGAGTCACAACTCCTGGAGGTATTTAGAAGACATGTAGATGTGATGCTTGGGGACATGGTTTGGTGTGGACTGGGAGGTGCTTGGTTAGTGGTTGGACTCTATCTTAAAGATCCTTTCCAACTTAAACAATTCTGTGATTCTCTTCTGCATCTCAATTCCTAGGAGGGGAACAATGACTGTGGTATATTTCTTGTTTATAAAGCAGGCAGTGTCAAGCAGGATAGTTTCTAGGTCTAAAATACAGTGGTGATGTCTTTCCAAACACATATCTGATTGCTTTTTGTGGATAATGACTGTTGCCAGCTGATTTTTGAATTGACTTAGTCACAAGATGAATGTGGGCCGCAGGGGAATGAACATGGTAGATACTTTGATCAGCTCCAGATCAGAATCAGTGAATTAAATTCAAAGTACAAGAATGTAGTTGATTTGTGATGTAAACTGGGGGAGGTGTTGCAGATTAGTTAACAGTGAAGATGGGCTGTAACTGAAGCAGGCTTTAGTTAAGGGAGAAGAGGGTGTCACTGCTATCTTTCATACACTTGGTATATGCAAAGGAATTATGGTTTCTTATTTTCGCCTTTAAGATTCCTGCCTCTGCTGTGGAGATGCCTGGGTTATCAGAAGTAACAGGGCTAAACGTTCAGTTTGGATCTCTGGAGTTTGGATCAGAGCCTGCAATCCTAGAGTTTGGATCAGCTTCAAGCAGTGAGAATACCAGCCAGGCGACCAACATTAGCTTGTACTCACAATCTGTGAACTATGTGTGAGTCCCCCTTGTGCATTATTGTCTTCTTTAGGGCATCAAGGTTGCACCAGAAATATCAAAGGTGTGGTTACAATGTAATGGGAGCGGGAAATAGGATATCCTGTAAGGCTGTTTTCTGTGGATGGCATCTTAAAGGAGAAATTTTATTTTCTAATGACAGGCAAAATCTCCTTGAATGGGTCAGTGTGAAGCTGGAGTTGACATGAATGTGAATAGCCTTATAATAAGCTGTCCTCTCTAGAATTGCTTTCCCATATTAATTGTCCTGACTTTCAAATTTATTGTAGGGTTTGTTCCTCACAACCCGAATTTTTCTGCTTTTGATCTAGGAGAGAACAAGTCTCTTGTACCGTATATGTGCATCAGTAGGTTAGTGCCAGATTAGAGCTCTGATGCTCCTATGGTATGGGAAAAGAAACCAGGCTTTCAGTATGCAGAAGCTCTTACTGAAATGCTAAAATAGCTGATAGTAAATGGCAGTGTAACAGTAACCAATTTTCTCCTTATTCATTTGAAAATCAGCTTCAGTAAAAAGATTCCTAAAGTTAACGAAAAAAAAACCTAGTAAAAACAAACTTTTCCATTAGTTTCTAGTGCTATAAATGGTTTAAACTGTTTAGAAAGTAAAACACTCCTGCATGTTTTATTTTAACTCTTTATGCAACTCATTCTGTTATACTGCTACTGTAATGTTAAAACAGAGATCATTAAAAAGAGTTTGTTTTTCATCATATACCAGAATTTATGGAACTAACTGTTTAAAAAAAGAGAGATTATGAAAATTCTCCTTTGACAAGGTGGAAATAACATAACTGAAAAGTGTTTGTGTTTAAACTTTTGGTCTGACAGGAGGAAAGTAAATGGTGCTTCGTGAAGCTGATGGTTTTGAATCAGTGATTACTTGGGACCAAAGCATTATCATGTAATTTTTTCATAAATAGATTTTCTACTGTAAGTAATGTAGATTTGACTGTATGTTTAAGGCACTTCTAGATAACTGTATGGCAGCTTATTTTCATGAAACTTCTTGATGTCATTTACCAAGATGATAAATAACTTCTACTCTTTGCAGTGATCCCTTGATTACCTCTTTGCCAAGGTCCAGTACAGTACAGGAGTCCACCTATACAACCTCTGCCATCACCTCTTCCAGTATGACCTATTCATCCCAAAGCACTAGCCCAGTAACAACAACTTCCTCCTATGACCTGACATCTGTGCATAGTAGGATAGCATACCAAAGCTCCATGGCTCCATCTGAATCCACCCCTGTTGTGGTTTTGGTGAGTGAATTTCAGAAATAAGATCTTGGCAAAAGTGAAATATTCTTACCCTTGTAATACCTTGCGACATTAATACTTTTAACCAAGCCAAGTGTTGGTTTTGATTCTCAAGACTAAGCTGTTACTTGTTTTTGCTTTTTCTGTTGTGTAGACATTTTTTGCCATACTGTATTTGGCATATTAAGGACCTCTGATTTTAAGTTTTGACATCTTAAATAACTGTTTGACCTTTTTACCTTTAGTAACACTTAACATTCTACTTGAGCTTCCTTCCCTGAAACTTAGATTTTATTTTTTTTTTAAAAGCTATCTCTGTATGTAAATATGTTGTGGTAGGTAGATAGTTTTTATCCAAAGGTATTTTATTTATTAAATTTGTATGGCACATAGAAAAAGGATCCAAACTGTCTGTGGCCCCTCCAGCATTACTGTTTGGTTGGATTTAAATGCCAGTGGGAATGAATTTAATGTTTTAATTTAAAAAGCATAGGGAGAGGCCTAATCTAGGCAGAGAGGATCTCTTGGGACATCAAAAGCACCTACTCTCTTTGTATACAGAATGTAGGCTTGTTTTAAGAGAATTGAATTTATTACATGTTTAAGGAACTTGTGAGAGTTTATAAGTTTATTTACTTCTGGCCTTTGTTATGTAATGGCTCAGTCACACTTGTCTTCTGCACTAGCTCGTATGTACTGGTGAGGATCAAGCATAGACTATCCACTTCTGTGCTCCAGCGTTATCCAAAAAACAACTGGTGCTTCTCAAGTCTTATCTTTCAATGGAAAAAAATTGGCGTCTCTGTGTAACTTGGATAGTTAAAATTGTGAGTTGCATTAGATCAAAAGCACAACCATTTCCTATATGTTAATGCAATTCTTTCTTTCATATTGATGTGAGCCTGAAGTTTATGTTATATACAGTACGTGGGAAGGTCTCCTTATGGGTGTAGTATGGGCAGTGTATGGGATTCTGTATATTCAGGACACCTGGCACTTGAGACAACTATTATGTGGTTTTGTTAAAGGCAGTAAAAAACTAATTTTCTGCCTTTTTTGTCTTCCAGTTTTAGAATGAATATAGAAATTTGCATGAAGCATGGTCAGTGTGTGATTCTGTCTGAAAATGTAGTGTATTTCTAAAGTGACTTATTAATTCATTTCTCCTTTTTTCACAGAATGGGCACAACAGTGTTAGAACACAGAGAACTCATGACAGTAAGTTTCCAAAGCCTGGTTGTGCACAGCACTTTTACCTGTTACCTGCTGCATGCACAGCTGTAGCAAGGACAACTGGTTTAAGGTTTTATATTGTTCTCCCTGACTGGTTTTTGGCTGACCTATTTGAGTTCATTTTGTACTTGCATAGGATATACTGCTTGCTTCTGCTAAAACTGAAGTATGAAGGCAGCCCTATTCAATCTACAGCTCCAAGCAGTCTTAGAATTAGATAAGCTGCTTTGCTGCTGCTTTTCCTTTTTAATTACTCCTCAAAAAAAAATCACCCAAAATAAATATATAAAGCTAAAATTTAATGTAATGCTTCTTACCAATTCTTCCAATTTTCAGTTGTGAAGCTGTGAGTAGCTGGTAGGCTGTAGTAGGACAATCCTGTTCTTTGATGTCTCCCTCTCACTGGGCATAGTGCTACTCGTGCCTGGTTACAAGCCCATGGGGAGTAAGTAAGGGTGATGGACACGCTCCATCTGCTGGGTGGCTCCCTGCCTTGCAGTGAGTGGCGTAACAAAGTACTGCGCCGCTGTGGGCGCTACTGTTATCGTCATCTTAACTTGTTTCTAATTTAGTATTTTACTTGTAGCACTCCTGTAGTTTTCTTCCTGGAGTTCCAGTTATTAAAGTGTAGTATTTGCTCTTTTGATCTTTGTGCTGCTCTGGAAATTTTCAAGGGCAGCAGTGTGAATTAACATATCTTGGAATTCCACCACTTCAATTTTAGGACTGTCCTCCTCTTAAACTTCTTCAGGTAGGTCATTAGTGGGTCAGGGCTTTTTTTATACTTCTGAGTAGAAAGAAATTGAGTATTCAGACCTGTGAAGAGTGTTTTGTTGGTGCCAAGCTCAATTTAAATGAGCAGACAGAATGTATATGCCCAGAGTTACCTCTGCAAAGATTGTTGTATATAAAGACAACTTTTTGAATAGAAAAATGTTTACTCTCATGTACAGAACTACTAAACAAATCATGAAATGTGCCACAGGTTTGTCTTTTTACTATAGAAAACAAAGGCTTGAGAATTCCTAATGTTTCTGTAATTATTCTGTAACAGCTTTACTAGTCTTTTTTTTTTTTTCTGTACCCAGCTCTCTTCTGAGAACGTTCCTGGGTTATTTTTTATGCATATCAAGCACATGAACTGGAATTAGTCATCTTCCACATATCTATTTCATGCATCCAAACTATCTGGACATTCTTTTTTTAACCTTTGTTAAGGGTTTTAACACTCTGCTGATAATATTCTTGGTTGTTCACCTCACATCTTTGCTGATGCTGTACTTCAATATCCAGATCTCATGCTTCCTAAACTGAGCGCAGAGTAAGGTAGTGTGTTACAGCTGTGACCATCCTACTTGTCTCCTGATTTTCTTTGTCTTGCACATTGTGTTCAGGAAACTTTGCAGGGTGTTTTAATGAAGATGGTGATTCTGTATTGAGGACTTCTACTTTTGCTTCAAGAAGGGAACCCTGTTTTACATGTATTGAGTTGTAAATGTTATTTACTTATTTTTATATGAATCTTGCCAGGAGGTATCAAGTAATAGTTACATTCACTATAACTATGTTTCTGTTTGCCACTTCAGTTGCCTTCTCTGATGTCAGTTACTCTCCTACTTACCACCAAGGCCAAGACTTCTTGATTTCTGTTTGCATAGCACCCAATCCAACAACCTGACATGGGTCCTTTAGTGAGGAAACCAAGCCAATAATGTGAACAAACTGACACTTGAATTCCAAGCATATATCTGACTTCTGTTGGGTGCCCAACAGTTGGTGATGGTCCACTGCGTAGTGGTCTCTAGTGTAATATGGAAGTATGGCCCAGTAGAAGGCAGGACTTAATTCTATTTCTGAGTTTTATTTGTGGGTGAGTGTATCTAATTCTTTGTATTCACAGGATGAGAGAAGTGTAGAAACAGCTGGGAATTATATTGGGCAGTAGAGTTGTTCAGTGTCTTATTACAGTATAATGATAATTTTGAAAGATACGTCTGCAGTAAACAAGTTTTACTCGGCACAGCCTAAAAAGGAATATTAATACTAATTCCTCCTTATTGTCTAAGTCAGATAAAGCAAGTTAGTATTGGACAACTCTTTAGCCATTAAAAGTGCTTAATGCTGTGCTCAATGGTGGCCTTTTAATGTAGCTTCTCTTATTCTACTTCATTTGCATTTGAGTGATCCAAACTCAAATGTTCTACATGCCCTTGTACTCCAGCAATCTAAGTAACAAGATTAAAGCTGCTGTGTAAATTGGAATGAAGAAGCAGAGCTGCAGGTTAAACAAGAAATATGTAGTGCCTGGAAAAAAACATATTAGTTTTGTGGAACAAAATGCAAGGAATTTAAAAATGGGGATTGACTTGTGAACAAAAACTAATGATCCATATAGTGGAAGGTAAAGGGAAGAAGACTAGTTGCTACAAGTATAGGGGTGAAAATTATAAATCTGTTGTAGGTGAAGAGCTTAAAGGGAAAAAAGAGCCCACAATTCTGTTGAGATTATAATTTTCTTAATAGCCATATTGCTTGTTACTGTTACTGCTTCTTAATCATAGAATCATAGAATTTTTATGATCAGGTTTTTGTAAACCAAGGCAGGGCATACTACTGTCTTCCTGAAGCCATGCTGGGATGTGCTGGAATTTGTCTCTGAATGCCTCTTTTTAACTTGTTGCAGCTACTTCACCAGTTCCAGCGCTGAAGACAGAGCATTCTCCCTCACTGCCTTCTGCTGGTTCTCTGCCTAGTGTGGCATCCACCTCTGCTTCACTTCTGTCTTCAGCATCGCAGCACACAGCAGCATTGCCCAGCTTGCCCCAGTCCAGTGATCTGGCCAGCAGCTCATTTTCCCCGTTAAGCAGGTACAGTAGGAGTTACGATAAGGTGGAAGGGGTCCAGTTTGGAGCAAAAGACAAACATGAGAGTGATTGCTGTGGGAGCTGTCAGACACATTAACTAGAATTAGGAGAGGTTCAGAAGAGTGAAATCTGGGTTGCATCTTAATGATGGAGCAGCTGCTGCCTTCAAGTTTTTGTGGTATATAAACAACTTTGCATTTCAGAGGGCTCTTGCTTCAGTCATACCACCTGAATTAGTTAAAATTATTCACTCAGTTTCTTCCCACTTTGTCCACACTGCGTGCTGTTTGTTTAGCATTGCATGTTTGAAATCATTCCTTAACAGTTTACTTCATGGATAATTTTAAAATATTGTGGTTTCATCTACATTTGTATTTCTTAAAAAAACCCAAACAAAACACCCCCCCAAAAACCCAGCCAGAAATAATTCCACAAGGAGAACATATGTTTTTTCTTTTTCTAGGATGTTTCCTTAAACCACTGTGAGATAGATTTGTGTTGCTGGAAGTGCATTCAGCACAGCTTAGCATGTTTACACTATCAGTCTGACTTTTCTCAGTACCTGTTACTTGAGCTTCATGCCCAGGTAACTGACATCCCAAGGCTATACTGGTTTAGTTACATAAATGAACACAATGCAAAGGCGAGTATTAAAAACACAAGAAACTTATTTGATGGGATATCAGGAATTTTTCCTGTTTGACAGCTAGGGCACAGTTGATTCTCCTTTGATAAACTAGTGTTTTCTGTTGAATGAAATGGTAAATATGTCAAATAACAGGAATTATTCTGTACTAAAAACATCATTCCCCACACTTATTTATTGAAAAGCTTTAAATGTTGGTAGAAGCTTTAGTTGGGGGCACGATGCAGTTGAGCTGATATCAAGCACTAGGAAAAGAGTATTCCTGAATTCCAGGTTGTCTGACCTCGAAGTACTGGCAGCTCTTGTCTTGAGCTAGTCAGATTCGCTACCTACAAAAGAATGTTTATTAGAAGATCTGGGGAGAGTGATCAAGATAGTGGTTTAAAACTGTATGTTGGACTGAACTATTTATTTTCTTGCTGCCGGAAATGGTGTGATTGTGATTCCTGCAGATGGGGAAGTGTTTCAAATAATCAAGGTAAAATTAATCTATGAACTGCCAAGATTTATTCTAGTCCCATGCCATGAAGATCTGGCAAAAGTCTTTGCCATTAAATTAAGGGTTTAATTATTTATTTGTTCTGTTTGTTCCATATTGTATTGTAAGTTACATTCTTGACCTTGAATGTAAGGTATGGTTTTTGTCAGTGTGAGTGTTTAAGAGCCAGTTTATCACCAATCAGGGAGATGAAGTTAAAAGACCTTTGGATTACAGATTAATATCTACGCTGCCAAGAATTCACAGGCCTGGTCAGCTAGGGAAAAAAGGTGGTGCTACAGCAGAATTGCTTCCTAAAAATCTGCAGATGTTTTTCAGCATGGAATTATTTCTTTTCATGTTTTACGAAGTTTGTATAAAAGTGAAGTCATGATTTTCCTTTTCGAAGACGGAAAGGCTTTTGTTAGCCTGCAGTGGTACAAACTGGTTTCATCTGAATTACCAGATTCTGTAGTAGTGTGGCTACTTTGGGGCTTTCACGGGTCCTCTTCATTTGCTGTTTTGTGGGGGGTTTGTTGTTGTTTTTTGTTGAGCTTTGAGCCCTGTCTTTTGAGCGCATATTAGGCCTTTTGGCAAAGCTGTAGGGCAAATATCTGCAATTCTAATTGATTGAAACAATGTTACACAGGTTGAAATGTGAGAAATACCATATTGAGTCAAACCAATGCCTCATCTAATTGATGTCTGTGCCCTGTGACAGGCAGCAGCAGTCACTCAGGGAAAGAATGAAAAGTTAACTGTGTACTGTGGGAACCTTCTGGTTTTGGAGTTTGTGTGTTGGGGTCATTGCTACATAGTTTCAGAAACGATTGTTGTTTTCCTAAAAATACTGTAAATTGATAATACAAATGAATGGTGTTCTGGGTGTTTTATTGTTAATAATAGTTGTCTCTTCCCCTCTCCCCATCCCCCCCCCAAGATGGTAGGATATTAGTTAAAGTGCTAGTAGAGCTGTATGTATATATGCATACATGTATGTGTGTGTGTGTGTCTTGCAAACATTTTTTCTTTAATTGATCTCCTGTTGTATTCCTGTATACACACAGCTACAATTTTTATCCTTTAGCTAATATCCTAGTAACTACTCTTTGTTTATGTACATATAAATACACATATATACACAAATAGTTCTAGGAAAAATTAATCGGACCAATTCTTTGTGTTTTCTTTCTAGCTCCCTTTCCAGTCATCAGAGCAGCCTCTCCTCTGCCTCTGTGTTGTCTTCAAACATGTCACATGCAGTAAGTTCCATCTGAATTTCAACAGGTGTTTGGCATACAGTTAGTTTATCTGATGATTAAGACACTCTGAAAGTTCAGCTCTCAGTGTACTGAGACCCAACGAGAGAGATGTATCTCAGGGGAGGACTGGCAGTCCTCTAGTGGTAAAAGAAATCTTTACCACTTGTGAGTTACAGACTTGCCAGTCACACAATTACAGAGGAATTTTTGTGCCAGCGAGGGGGAATGGAATAAATTAATATCTGCTTGAAACAGATTCATTAAAAATAAGGTAAAATCTTTAGAAGTGACTGCCTGAAACTGCCTCAAAATGTTAGCAGTCTCCAGTGGAGAGGTTGGCTGACAAATGTGAGTGATGGAATGATACAAGTCATGACAAATGCTCAGGACAGATGAGTTTAGACTTTTCCATGTAGCATTGATGGCACTGGTGTATTTAGTGTGTTTGAGATAACATGACAAATGGTAGTGAACATAGTGCTCTCAATGAGTTTGAGCAAACAGGTCAGAGAGACACTGACCTTTGTTTGTCATGGGGTGCTTATGTACAGTCCCAGTCAGGGTGTGCAGAAAGGTTACTGCTTTTTTTTTATCCTATATTTTGGTTTGTAAGGCTCCATACCTACTGAATATGAAACTTAAATATTCACATTTACACAAATGTCCTCTCTTTTTTTTTTTTGTTGTCAGAGTTGGTTTGGCTTTTGTATGTTGATGTCCCCGTTTAGCAAGTGTGATGGCCTTAGAGCTAAGGCACTGTTGTGCTAGATTCAAAGCAGGAATAAAAAAACAGGAATAAATCAATCCTTTATTCTCCTGTGCTCCACTAATACATCTGATTGGCACTTCAGTTTATCGCATTGTCTGTTGTGGGGTGCTCCAGATCTTAAATTCCACAAGTGCATTGAGGAAATCATGTTAGCAGTGTCCTGTATTTTAAAAACAAATACTGTCTTTTTGAAGGCTATTGGAGCTTAATATAGCAAGTGCTAGATAAAAGGTTATACGAGCGAAGGGCAAGAAATAATGCAGTGAAGTGACATTTGAGTTGCTATATAGTTTTGTGATTATAGCAGTTTAAATTAACTCTCCTGTAGTTGTTTTCTTTGAATACTGAAAAATTACAAGTATGCAACTCAGTTGCTTGCTTGCTTGGTACATAAATAATGCATATGCTTCTTTTGCATGCGCTGCTGTAAAAGATCATTGGTTTGGTTTTGGGGGTTTTGTTGGATTGTGGGTTTTTTATTATTTTTATTTTTAATCCCTGCATCTTCCACTGTAGTTTATTTGCTCTGTGATCCTCATTCTTTTTGTCTTCTTTCTAGCACATTAGTGTTGAGAACACAGCTCCGCTGCAGCCTTCAACAACCTTTTCAACTGCTTCAACCTCAGCCACTAGCACCACCTCTTCGGTTGTCAGCATGGCAAGCAGTATGAACACTACAAACAGCCTTGGCCTGAGCGTTACCAGTGTGTCTATACCAGCTGCTGCCATGCGGGCAGCTCCCTTAGTGTCTTCAGGTTTGCAATATTAACAGATGATGTGGATAGACAGAGGACTTCAGTCAGCAGGGCTGTCAGTCAAGCATCTTGCTAGCCATAACTGCGCTAAGAAATGCATGCTCTTGACTGTCATTTTCAGCATGCTTTATTTGCTGGTTTATAAAATAAAGTTGCTTGGGTTTGTGTATTTGAAGTAATTGTTAGGATGTTACCTGGCATTTAGGTAGCATTATTCTCTCCTCAGAGAGCTTTATAAATAGGTATTATACAAGTTTTACTTTGGAATTTTTGGACTAGGATATGGCCCTGTTTGTATTCCAGGTTGTGATAGCTCTTGGCTGTAAGTTCACATTAGCTTTAATTTCAGTCTTCTCTGTGGTTTTATTTATTTGGCAGTATCAAAATATACTGCTGTGTCCTTGTTTTCATATGCCTCATCACTACTGCCATGTGTACAGAAAGGGAGAACATGACTGCTGGCTGGGTCATTCCACAGAAAATAGCACTTCAGGAAAAGGGTCCTCAGAAAGACAAAGTGGGGAGGTTTTTTTGTGCTCAGGTGGAAGCAATGCTAAATTCTCTTTTGCTTCTCTAATTAACCTGAACTACTGAAAGGAAATCCTATGGAGGGAAGTGAGTGGTTTAAATATTAATACTTAGAGAAGATTTTTTTTTTTCTTATTCCCATACCTTATAAATTACCTGATGACTGTTCAAAGTGTGTTAGGTTTTTATTTTCTTCAGTCTTTTGCTTTCTAGCACTGCTTCATGGATGCAACTATAGCTGTTTCAGTTTTCTCTTTTCTGTTCTAAGCTGCAATAAGTCAACCCCCAAAAGTACACTGGCACGGTTCAGTGCTTTCATGTCTGTTGCTGGCAATAAGGGACAATGTGTTTTGTCTGAGCAGACAGTGAGAGTATTTCCTCTAAGACTGAGAAAAATGCCAAAAATTTCTCCTTCAGGAGAGGACTGAGGAAAGGAGAAGTTTCTGCAATTCTTGCAATCCTCTTCAACACAGTAAATGACATAATGAGACTATTCTCTGATGGGACAGTTTTCAGTCTTAGGTGATGTGTGCTTTCCCTTCCTTGAGCCATGGTTAAACTCTTTGGGCTATTTTGAGCATTTTCATAAACAAGCACAGAATTCTGCACAATTCTTCTTTAGGAGCTGTGATAGTGCATCTGCCAGGGCTTGTGAGCTGTCTTGTCTCAACACTGAAGCTTTTTGCTTTCTAAAGGCTTGTTAAAGTGTCTGTACTTTAATTCTACAGGCAAAGCTCCCTCAAACCTGCCCCAAGGTGTGCCACCCTTATTACATAACCAGTATATTGTGGGACCTGGAGGACTTCTGCCTGCCTACCCAGTAAGCACTTTAAATGTTTGTGGATTGCTTAACCCTTAATGCCAATGGCCCTCTAGACCTGCTACTGTCTGTGCCAAGGCAATTCTGTTCCAGAATGCTTGTTCCAGATGCTAAAAAATACATGAAATAGTGGGGTTTAACATTGATAGTAACCTGCAGAACTGTTGGTACAGACATGATTTGGCTGCTGTTGAAGATAAACATGCATATTGCTGTGGATTTCAGTGGAATGAGGCTTTAGGCTCTTGGAGTAAAATTAGAATAATTCAGGTTTGTGTTGCTAGAGTAGATTTGCTGCTAATGGTTGACATGAGCAACGTGCCCAACGCAGCTTTTTGATGTCTCTCCAGGATTGTGTTTTTTTAATTAGAAGCTTTATTCTGATCATCTTTCTGTATCACAGAAAGGGGATCCTATAGCTTGCTTTGTGGTCTAGTCATTAAATCTTAAACCCTGCTGTTGTCAGAAGTAATGATTGTAGCAAAGAGTGCTGCTACTCTTACATCCAAATCTGAATGTCCTGTAGATTTTCCTAAGTTGATGAATGATGCATCTCTGAAAACAGTGTTGAAGATGGGACAGTCAAACTGTCCTCAGAAATCCTGTCACCAAGAAACAGTGTCAGTCATGAGCCATCATAAGCTTATTTCTACTAGCCTTAAATGATGCATCAGGGTAGCACAACGTGATGTAAAACTGAACACCTTAAAAATACACAGGACCTAAGTCAGACTCTGTTTAAAGACCCAGAGTGGTCAGCATCCAAGAAAATTTTTACAATGATGTTGTATTTTTAATCTGTCTTTAAGCAGATTTATGGTTATGATGATCTCCAGATGCTTCAATCGAGGCTGCCAATGGTAAGTGAATGTTTGGTTTATTTAATTTTAAACAAGTTACAGTCCATGTTGATAGCTTGTGCAACACAAATTGTTTGGGTCTATGGTAGTTAAGAGCTTATACTATATTCTGTTTTCAAAATATCCACAAAAAGTTTCATGAGGTACTGTAAATTGACATAAAACTGTTGCATCGTGCATTTGTCCATATGAAAAATGTGTAAATAGAAGCAAGCATGCCCTCTGCTTTTAAGTGGAGACATTTTTGTTTTGGCAGCAGTGACATCTTCTCAAATCTTGTTGAAACCTGAGTGTAAATGCTTTCTTTTACCAAGAGGTAATGTTAAACAGGAACTACACAAAGCGGTAGCCAGTAGGTACATCAGACAGATTTTGAAGGTGCTTATAGATTGAGATCTTTATGTATGCATCATGGCAACTGTGTGGTTCAGCCACCACTCAGCCATTCCCTACCTCCTCCCTCCCCACAGGCAGCATGAAGAGGAGACAAAGGCAAACCTCATGGTTTGGGATAAGGACAGTTTACAGGGCTGAAAGCCACCATAAGTTTGTGACAGTTGATATTGTCATACCATAAGTTGTTACCACAAGTTACAGCAAAAGGAGTCTGAATCACCTCCGAGAAGTGATAAATAAAGCCCCAAGGAATACCTACCACAAGTATGCGTTTCACAGCACATCCCCATGACCAAACTTAACACCACTGTGACTAGTGACTGCTTAAAGAGCACAATGAATACTTTTACAGTTCTTGTACACTCAGTCACATACATTGTTATGCCAAGCCTTCGTGCCCCAGGTCAGGCACCAAAAAGGACTGTCATGGCTTAGCCAAGGCTGAGCATATAATATGGTTGTTTGTTCAGCCCTGACAAGGTCCTGTTTTATGTGCCCACGGGCCTTCCCTTGCCTACCTCCCTCACATTGCTCCGTGGCAGGATGGGGAGGAAAATGGGAAATCAAACACTTGGTGTTGGGACAAGGAGAGTTTACAGGGACAGCAAAGGGAGAAGGAAAGAACAACTCCAGGACTTATAACAGAATGTACAAAACTGGTGATACATAATGCAGTTTCTCAGCAACAACTGAATGACTCAAACTGTACAGCTCAGACCTCTCATGAAACCCACATGGCCTAGGTTCCATCCTGGACTAACCTTCTCTACTGCTGAGCCTGATTTTGTTTTGTTTGGAACACACTCTACTGTTAGTTCAGGTCATATGTCCTGGCAATGTCCCATCCCAGCTTCTGGTGAAAATCAAAGTATCCTACCTGAAACCAGGATAGCACCAAAATCAGATGAGCTGCAGGAAGAAGAGTATATAAAGCTTTCTTCCTTACCAAAATTAAAAATGCAAATGGTGTGACAGAAGCGAAACTCCTAAACAATTCTGGAAAGAACTTCAGTCTTAAAATTGCAGAAATATGAAGAATTCTGTTTTCTAAACAAGGAGAAGGAGATCATAAAGGAGGTTTGGTAGTGCATAAGTAGGAAAAGTCAGAGAATTAGGTGCTCAAGCATATCTGTAGCGGCAGATGGAGAGCAACAAGCAGTGATTTACAATTAGAAGTATCACTCAATGAATGCCCTAGAAAACCTTCCGATACAGTGCCATGTCTTCATGTATAGCTTACAGACAGATGGATGCACATAGTCAAATGAGGAATATAGGGAGTTTTTTTAGATGCTTCCATCAACAATGATTTCATTCTACTTGCTTAAGAAAAGCCGGGGTATGTTTTCTCACAGATTTACAAAGAGAAACATGTTAAGTGGTGATGGCAATAGGCCATTGCATATCTAGGAGACACAAACTTGGCAGATCCAGACATGAGAGTCACCTTTGGACAGTGACTGTTGTGCTTGTAGGGAGCTGTGTGTTCACGGCATGGCCATGCCTGGGGACAGCAATAGCAGGCATTTTCTGGGGGCATGTTGGGCTTCCCTTGAGATTCCTTTGGGCTGTCTCCTGAAGTACAACATGGCAGTGGGAAGGCCTCACAGAGTGGGCACAGCGCTGCACTGTGCTGCGGCAGGAGCAGAGGTGGT